>JARHVA010001539.1:2482500-2702500 GCA_037957365.1 Torreya grandis | reverse complement strand
TTCAAATTTTATCTTATTTTTTAGGTCCATATATTGATTCTAGAAATTAGACATTTTTTCCATCTATTTCTCATGTAGATCCTACTCAATATAAACAAGGTGAGTTAAGGTACATATTTACAAACTATCTAGTTTCATTTATTTTATACTTTCTACTATAATTTTTTAACTTAGTGTTGTGTGTTTTTATGTTGTTTTTCAAAGCACCATTCCATGTTACACCTATGTGACACATGATGAGATTCAAGTAGGGAATATGTACACACATAATATTAATAAACTTTATAATTTACTAACACTTTCTCTCGAGTAAGAACCTATTTAGTTTTTATCTCTCTAAGTTCATTCCTTAAAGGGTGCACTTTGAAATGGGTAGGTATACCATTGGTGATTTAGAAGATTATTGGTTAACTTTATCATTATTTAAACTCATTAAAAATCTTACTTATCCAAATCCCTAGGAATACAAACCCCATTTATCCATTTCCATAATAAATAATACTTTCAAATATACCCTAACTAAACAAGTACCCTATTTTCCTAGTAAGTTGTGGGTTGACCCTATTATAAAATTTAAAACACACATTACAAACCTAAGTCAACCAAGATGATTCAGTTTGAGGCCTAATTGTACCTTTTTAATTATAATTTTATTATGTGGGTTGACCTTATTAGATAAGTTTTTTAAGGGTTAGGAATTATCCATTTCTATAAAAATAAGATTAGTTTCAATCTAATATAAACAAAAATTCATTTTTTTGCATTATTAAAACTCACAATTCTGTTACATCTACATTTGAAGGAGTTATTGCTTAGGGTTTACCTTGGATGAAAGATAACTTGTATTTTGGTAAGTCTTGGATTCAAAGTAGGATTATTTATCTTATATTTTATTTTTATAGTGTGGTACTTAAAGATCCACAACAACGTCTTGAAATTAACCATTGGCCAAGGGTGAGATTGAGACTCGACAAGTTCACCCAAAGGTAAGTATCTCTATTTTTTGTTATTTCATTTTATAAATAGATATTTCATAAAGTAATAGGTTTTGAAAGTATAACTTCTTGCTTAGATTACCTTTATACTTAAACTTAGTATAAATTTAGGGTCCCCTTTGATTTCCATCTTCCACCTTAGGTGATCTACGTGCCCATTTTCCTACCATGATCCTTTGATTGTCTATTTGTGTTAAACCATCCCACTTTTTTCCACAAGCTTTGGTGAATACTATATTAGTTTCATTTTATGTATTAGAATAACTAGATATTTTTATTTGACTAGAGGATTTATAAACCTTTCCTTTAGTGTTGTGTGATAAGAAATCCCTTAGTTAAGCTTAGCAGATCCATATTTTTCATGACCCCATTATAAAAATATCATAATATATATTAGTTGATTACCTTTTTTAACTTATATTTACTAAGTAGGATAAGTAAAAAAGATATATTAATATGTTGAATACATTATCTGTCAAAACTCCATGGAGGAAAATATGATAACCTAAGACCATAAAAGTAGATGGTAATCTAGCTGACCTTGTAGCTAGAAAACATTATGTAAAAAATTATAGAGACCTTAGAATTCTAGTCATCATAGTATTAATTAGAAATCAATAAATACCTAATGTTTTGGTTGATATAGGTGATTTCATAAATTTTATGACCTTTGATAAATTGAAATAATTATCTATATTTAGGGTACAACCAACATCAACAATACTATATATGGTTGACTAATTAATCAACAAACCATAAGGATTCATAGAGGACATTTCAATTATACTAGTCATGTTATCCATTAATTATGGGAATACCATGGCTTGCCAAAGTATATTTTCTTATATATTGTAGGTTAGGAGACATGACTATCTCAAAAATATTAAATGCAAAGATAATTTTTTATATCCACTTGAAAAACCATCTTCGTAAAGGATGATATCTTCATGAAGAGGTCCAATAATTACCATTTGTTAAAATATGTCAAGAGATACATCATGATGAGGGTGATTTTATCTACTTAAATTAAAAAACTTAGTTCAAATGATGTCATATCAATCCAAGCATTGTTCAAAGGCTATATAAATGAGGGTGTGAAATATTTTGGCTAATAGTCTTCTCTAATGGAAATAAATTGATTGAAAAATTAACTTAAAATATTAGAATTAAGAATATTGTAATCAACTCAAACATTAATCTAATTTACTTGAAATTAAATCATGATTTTCCAAATTAGAAATTACTTGTAATTTAAATCACTTTTAATCTAAGTACTTGAAATGAAAATAACTCTTGCTTGAAATGGAAATTGTTGGAATTTGAAAGTTTAATTAAATCAAATCCAATGCTGGAAAGAAAAAATATAGAAAATCATAATGAAACTTAAATGTAAATTATAAAAATAATAATGAATAAAAATGCACATTCCTATACGATAATCAAATAATAATACTTTGAATAGTCATTTCAGCATATAAAACTAGAAACATGCTTGAAAAATATAATTAATTTAGAAATACCAAATCAATCGTTATTCTATGGAATGAGTGGGCCCTTGCACCTCCTTGAAATGGGGATGAATTTTTTATGAAACTCTAAATATTTCCAACTTCAAATTATTTTTGATGTATGAAAAGAGCTATATAAAATTGAATAAAATGATATTATTGTATTATAAATATTATCTCAAAATCAACTATATTCAACTCTCATTATTATAATAATAGTGTTGTATTTATACTACAAAATTTTACAACTTCCAAAATATGACTTAAAAATCTAAAAAAATTAAACAAGATATGTCATTACACATTAATTCTTATTCCATTTTGAAAGGAGAAAATAGTGGAAGATGCTAGATCTTGGAATTTTCATGATCTTCTTGTTGAGAATTAGTTACAATATTTGGAAATGATGATTTATCTCTTCATCATATAATAAAACTAGAGTACTTATATTTATCTTGAGAATACTAAAAATACCTTTTATATTCATATAATCTACTATTTTTAGGAACATCTATATTTATAATTTACAAAACATTTCCTAAAAATAACCCAAAACATTTTTCTAGATCTCAAAATCTGAATTGATGGTATTTTGATGACCTTCAACATTTTACTAAAAGTTTAGAACATTGGATTGATGACCTCTAGATATCTATTTATGACCTTTGAAGATGTGATATGATGGATATCTCAATAGGACAATTTTGGATATGTCTTCAAAATTTTCTTATCAATAGATACTAATGTGGTCACAACATATTTGTTTGGTTTTAGTACATGCAAATCAGATTTTCATACTTTTCCACACATTTATTATAACTTCATTGAAAAAATGAGTAACAATGACTTTCAAAAGATAACTAAGATAAATATCTCATTTTATACTCTGAAACCAACTATGAATTCTAACATTGACATCTAAATCCACTTTTGGGGGATAAATGGATCAAAAAGGAAGGTACTTTTTAGGATATAATGAGGCATATTTAGGCCTCATCATCTCTTCCCAAATTAAGGTCTTGTAGGACCTCCTAAATATCTAACTATTGAGATTCCCTATTTAGTTCCATCCTTTCCATAACTTATCTGATGTCATAATCTATGTGGAAATCCATCGATGTAAGTTGTCCCTAATTTGTGTGGTATTTATTATATCTAACTCTTTATTTCCATATTTAAACATTCTCACATGGTTTCCTAGTTTCATTTATCCATATGGGAATTATGTAAGAGTGTGGGTCCATATCTCAAACCTATCCACACATTCCTAAATTCCATAATAATTTGTAAAATAACATTGGCTCTCTTAAGAGACCACTTCAAATTTTTGGGTGAAATGATATCTCTTATTTTCAAAGGAATATTCAATGTATCTCACCTTTTCATCCATGTTTGGTAGGCTACCTCAAAATATTCTTGAGATTATTCATCAAAATCATCAACACTTTGCAACATATTTATTAGTTACTAGTACTTTAACCTTGTCATATGTGACCCATATTTGAAATTTATAATAAGGTAATATGCATCCAAATATTTATACATCAGTAGCATCCCTATGGTGCTTACTTGGTTCATATATTATGTGGTTCTATCATCCTAGGAAAGTTGGTTTTATAAGGCATAATTGAAATATATGACTTGAAGCTCTCCTAAATATAGGTTGATTAAGAATAATATTGAATTCCCTACAAAATAGTTATGTCAAAATAATTCACATAAATGTTTTTTTCTCAGGGGCACTAGAAAAATAGGTTGTTATAAAATATTTTTCATCTTCAAAATCATGGAGTAGTCCATAAGACACCCTTAATAACTATCATATATAAAATTAATTTTTGAGAAAGACTGAATATATGAAATAATTCCTCTTACATGTAATAATTTTCTCTAATTTGGTAAGCTAATTATATCCTAGACTCATCCTCATTTTTTATTATTTGACCCGTTGAAGTTATTCTTTTATTTTTTTGTTTTCTTCCCTAACCTCGTTAAAATATTTACATCTACTTTTCCTTGTAGTCAATAACTCAGTATAAAAAAATTAATTTGTACAAATTTTATTTTTTGGACTACAGGGGATGGAATATATAATCTAGTTTCCTTGACTTCATGTTCTATTTGAGCAATTTTAACATATTTTTCAAAAAACTAAGTTATGACATGTTAAAATTATTGATGTAAAGAAATAATTTATTCTCCATTACCTTGGAGTAGCTAATTCATAAAGGATAGATCTTATTTATATTGCCTTATGTATATTTCAACCCTTGAAAGTGTCATGCATGTTACATTAGTTGTTCTTCATTAAGACTTTAAAGTTGTGGCTCTTATTCTTCAATAAATGGTGATTTTACTTTTTCTAAGCTTTATATCAATGCATAATATAATTGAAGGGGTATTTATAATATATGCCCTATATATTATTCAATGTTTGAAGTTTCTTCCTTTATTCCTACTAATTATACATTTATTGGGATCTCCTAATGAATAGATACTTTTTAAATGGCCATGGCAGGTGTTTCCTTTTTGTGTAGGCTACCTATAATATTTTCAATAACCTATTCTTACAACAAACATGTATCTATTTTTGGTGTAGGTTTACAATAATTTATTTAGTATCCTACTACTTTTCCAATTCATCTTCTTCTTCTGAGTCATATTTTTGAAGGATAAGTTTCCTTCTAATTTGTTATCTAAGCATGGGTCTAGGTTATTTTTTATAAATCCTCCTTCTTTTCCTTCTAAGAGGTACTGTCTTGGGTGATTATTCAAAAATTTATTTTGTTTCAAATATTTCAACTACTAATATACCGTACCTAACTATTTCAACACTGGGCTCTAGAGTTACAATGGTAGTGGATCCTAAGGTCTGTAGCTTCTTAGCTTTCATTTTCTTGGTTTGACCCATAGTGGATTCAACTACCCTTTTTCTTGCGGTAACAAACCTAGGAGCATAAGTATAACCTACTTGTATTTGTTTGAACTTAGGTATTTTAAAAATTCACTTTGTCTTCTTTTTTTTGTGCTTACCTTCCGTAAATTCTTTCCATTTAACCTATCTATTATGCTTCTTCAAGAAATAATTATGGTAGATGAGCTAAATTAGGACATGGTGTCTAAGAGACCCCACCCCTTACACACATTTCTATACCATAATCTAAATTATGTGATAGAGGAATTGAGGGAGGTTTATGGTCCATTCAAGGTTGTTTCTATTGTGTCTATTTATTTAACATCCTCATGGAGGCTCCCAATATAGTTCCCAAATAGCCATCACAAGTAAAAAACTTGATCACCAAAATAAAAATAGTCTTACATGGCTCAAGGAAGATATATCTATTAATACCCATACATTATCCTTTGGAATTGATTATTAACTTAGGGGTTTTTTCTCCCTCCACATGAAAAAATTGAATCAAATCCTTATAGGAGGGTATATTATATATATGCATGTCAACTTATAAAATGATATAAATCTCCCTAATAATGACAGAATTACTAGAATTTTTACTACTTTTACTTTTCAATGGTCCTTGTAAATATTAACAAAAAACTCCACCACTTGTGCATCATAGCCATGGAATTTTTTCAGTAACTCTAACCACCCTACTTTCCTAAATACCCCTACCATGGATAAATCATGCAAAAACAACTACATATATTATTTCTTGGATTTATTCTTCTATCCCATGGTTTATAGGCCAAAAAACTAAGTTTTAAAGGAATCCCTAAAGATATTGGTGGAAGAAACACAGTCATTGTAGTAAGAATAGGTAATGGGAGATGAATGAATGAATGAAAAATAATGAAATAATGGCTTGGATCATGAGATAATCATTATATTATTAACTGAAATGGATTTTATAGTTTTATATAGTCTTGATAATTAATTCAAGTGTGTGGAGATATTTTGAGTGTTTATAATTGATATTTATCCTAATAATCACTATTTACTTGCAATAAGTACATTTTCACATCAAATCAATGTGACATAATGTCCTACATTCATTTTAAATTTTATTCTTATAACCAAGGGGTATGGTGAAATGACATTTTTAGGAAATTACCCCTATTATGGTTATGGGGTACATGGAAAAGATGACATTTTGAAAAGAGTGGATATGATGCAATATTAGAAACTAGAAATGAGGTCTAATTATAGAAAAATGAAAAGAATGCCTAAGGTTACCTTAAATTATCCTTAATTTTCCTTATTAAATTTGTCTTAGGATGCTACAAAAATGAGAATGTGTTACTTATAAAAAAATACTTTTATCGCTTTTTGTTAGGAAAAGTAGCCAATTGCTAGTTTTCAAATTTCCTTTCCTTTTTTTTTTAATATATATTTTTCAAAAGGATTTTCATTTAATATTTTTCAATCCTTTTTTTTTTTTTTTTTTTTTTTATATTTTTTGGAAAATGGATTCCATTTAATGGTATAAAACCCTTATACTTTATTAGAACCATAAATCTTTAATTTTATCATAGTGGAAGACAAAAATCTTCCATGCCACAAAACTCTACTTGAATCTACTTGATGAATTCTTCTTTACTATGAGGTTTATGATATAACCTAAATCTATTTATGTTTACCAAGAGATTTTTCATGTTCCCATATATTGGTAATAATTAGACAAAACCATTTTTAAAAAATACATATCAAATTGATATGGGCCTAAGTATAAAGTTCACCATTGAATTTATGGTACTTTGAGTCAAATAGTAGGTTCCAATAATGAACTTGGAACTTTATTTATTAGATGTTAAATTCATTCCATAAATTTAATATTTTTGAAGGAGTTTCATTTGTTTTAATTCTTTGAGTCTCGATTCATCCAGCTCATTCAATTACAAGATCCTTTCCTTTTGTGCATTTTTCAAATCAATGCCAAATTCCATTTTTGTTATTAGTTTATACAAATCAAAATCTATTGGAAGCAATGATTTTTTTACAACACATATGGGGATAATCCTATGGTGGAGTTTCATGTAGTTTTTTAGGCCCAAACTATTTTTGATAAATTTTTGGCCCAATCATTTTTGCTAATGTTTACTATCTTTGTCATGATGTTCTCTAACTCTCTATTGGTAACCTCCATTAGGGCATTGGCTTGAGGATGGTAATAGGATGAATTTTTATGAGTGATTTTATGGTGTTCTTTGAAGGATTGAATCATGTTAGATGTAAATTGTGGTTCTTGGTATATAATAATATCTCTAGGTGCTCTGAAGCATTGATGAATCTTATCATACAATAATTCAAAAAAATTATCTTCATGATTATATGGTAGAGATTACAGTTTATACCATTTAGTGACATAGTTAGTACACACAAAAATGTACTCTTTTCCTTGTGAGATTAGATCAATAGGTATAATGAAATCTAATTTTAATTTCTTAAAAGGTACTAAGACCACTTGAGGATGGAATGTCATTTCATTGGAAAACATGCATTTACCATCCTTTGACATGGATCACATTTCTAGACATTTTTATTCACATAATTGTGAAGTGAAGATAGAAGACTATATGAATAGTCTTTTTTGTTGAGTAATGCCCTCCTTTTAGTTCATCATGGCAAGATATCAATATGTCATAGATTTATTCTTCTTGGACACACCTATGAAGACAAAGTTAGGTCCACATTTAAATAATACTTCATTTAATAATTTATATTTATAACTTTATTTGATTAAATGTTTATTTTTATTATGAGTAATATCACAAGGAAACTTCCCTATGGATAGATAATTGGCTATATCATCAAACCATGGTGAATGTGTTGAAAATGCAAATAATTTTTCATTTGTAAAACCATCCTCCACTAGTTTATTTTCTCATGAAACATGTAAGCACTAGGATTTTGAACAATAATATTTATGTTAATATAGGTCCTAAGTCCCCTTTCCCATTCCATCATTATTTCACCCCATGTAATTAATTACCCAATTACTATTTTACCCTTACCTCATGTAATTATTTTTATTAATTATTATTTCACTTAAGTAATTTATTTTAACTAATTATGCATAGTTAAAATGTATCTAAATCTCCTAAAGCATAATAAAATAAAATAATTTAACCCCCTAATAACTCCTTCACCATCCCAAAAATAACTTAAAACTTGGTTTAAACTCACATTTGAAACTATTTCAATAGCCTTTGGTAAAATTAGGTGAGAATCCATATTGATCCCCATGATCAACATTGATTCTATTGAATCGACATTGATTTAACCACAAGATTTCCTTGAGAAAAGGACCATAATTCTTCACCCATAATTTGTAATGAAATGTTGAAGGAATTTATTTAGAATGTCTACTCGATAATTTATCACCTATTGAAAATCCACACTCTTGTGTTAGCCCCTCAGCACTCATCTAAAGGTATGAAATCCTCTCATCAACCTTGCAGTTGATATAGATTAAGAGTGTTGTGAAAGTACATTTATTTATTTTAAGCACTTATGTTTATTTGCATTTTATTTTATAGTCATGTTTATCATCTTTATCATTACTAGATTGTCCAAAGCCATTCTACGTTATCTTAGATCCCATCAAACCAATCATTATACCCCTATCCTCAAAACTTTTTCCATACTACCAAAATTGATGTTGATTCTTAGAATTGACACGATCTTATGATCAACATTGATCTCTATTTAAATCCTTTTATATATACAATTCGAATCCATTTTTTTTAGCATCCATAAATTATTTTTATCAATTATTTCTTAAACCATGAGTTTTCACTTGTAGATGACATTGCCTAGAGTTGTGCATGATGTCATCACCTTTATTGATTTTTTTATAGTTTAACATCCTTTCTTCTCTGATCAGAGTGACATTTCCTTTGAATTAGGAATCTATTTAATTATATTCACCCCCACCATAGAGGCCATTATTAATTATCTAGAAGTAAAATAAGACTCAGTTGAAGCTTATTAGAATGCTCATTTTGCTAATATCCATGCAATTGATGTAGATTAATCTAAAGCATTTCAATTGCATATTTGTATCTCTATATACATTATTATAATTTCATTTATTATATTTATCCACTTAAGTTCTTATAAAGTGTGATGAAATCCTTATTAGTAAGTGCACCACTTATTGGTACAAGTTTAGTACCAGGCAGTCCACTCACATATCCTATTAATCAATATTTTTTGAGTTTTCTCTTATGTGTATGTAGTCCTTCCTAGATAAAGAGGATCTCCCATTTCAATGGATCAATGGTGTACAATATTCCAAATTAGAGGATAAATGTAAATTGAAACTCTATATCTAAATTTACATTTTTAATAATTTATTTTATAAAAAAATGAACATAAAAAAAATACTTAAACATTTTGGCACACCCAGTGGAACCCTTTTTGGGGCCTCATTTTTCTTGACTATTTATTTTTGTTTTTTATTTCATTTAGTAAAAAATTTATTTGTTTTTTATTAAAATCAATTAATATATATATATATATATATATATATAAATAGCTTTCTTTTTTAAGGAAAATGTTTTTTTTTTTTTAATTTTGCCTATTTTAGAAGCACATCTAGTGTAATTAGGAGGATTACTTTAATATTTTAGTATAACTCCTTTCCACACACTACCAAATCATGATAATCATAAAATTTAAAATCAAACAAATCCCACCTAGGTAGACCCACTTGGATTTCATCACTAAGGGGAAAACCAACTTAGTGTTCTAGTTGAGTATAAATAATTGGTTAAAATTATAAAGGCTAAGCACCTGACACCCTTATTGTTGTGTGGTCATGAAGTGAGGGGGTAGGCCCCAATACCAAACCATGTACTAACACCAATATATATTTGAGACTCATTGTACCTTTGTGTATATTAAGGTTCCTAGCTTTAATCAAACTTGAACCAAACTTAGCTTGCCACTTCTTAGGACCTTCATTAACCCAACACCCCATCACATTTTAAAAGCTTAATTATTAATAAAATTAAAAATAATTAAGTTCAAATAGAGTGTGTGATTTTTCCTCACTAAAATAAGATAATTAAAATGAGTTATGTGCCTTTACTTTTATATTTTATTTTTATTATTTTTCACTACATGGTTCTAACATGACAATAATCAATGAAATAAATGGAGTCACTGTAGTCATCCTCTTCAATAGAACATTCACTGATCCCCCTACCTCCCTTGATTCAATTGAGGATGGTCTCCCTTAATTTTACCCTTAGGGTGATCCTAATTTTTTAAATATATTAGATAATAATACAATTGCCCTAAACTATTATCTTACCACATGATCCATATGAATCCTTATTTCCCCTCATGACCAAGCCTCACAATTTTTTTATAGAATTCCACAAGAAAAATTTGATGGATAAATCATGGCCATGGTGTCCTCATTCATCAACCCACCACCAAAAATAGGTTCAAATACTGGCACGACACAACCTATAGATACCCAATCACCATTAATATCTAGTAGCCCCACTAAAACCATTATTCCAACTTAAAATGTTACTACACCACAACTTATAGCCAACCAACCACCCTCTCCCACACTTCATAATTTAGTAGTCTCCATCTTGGTGACTCTCCCTCCTATCCAAACCTATGTAACCTCTAATCCCTAACATACCACCCAACCTCCACTATCCACACAATAAATCCCTCTAAGTAAAATACTTCAATAACAAATCCCTTTAACTACTCAATACAAAATTCCATCACAACCCCTAATGAGTACTTATCTTAACCCATATAAATAATAGAGCCTGCCCCTAATATTCATGTATTATGTAGTTACATCTCAATGGACCATCACCATGTTTATTGGCTATCCCCTTTCACAACCAGTCCCAACTTTGCTTTTTCCCTATCAACATTTGTAATAAAATGTTTTAGGAGGTATCCCTTAATAAAATGTCTAGATTGACCTCATACACATCCTCATGGATAGGATGATAAACTTAGAAGTTGATACCTCTGGGGAAAATAACAACCTTATATATGAACAAATCTATAATGAACCTATTAACCATGCCATCCTAATCTGACCATATCCAACTCAGTGGGAACTTCCTAAGTTCACAAAGTTTTAAAATAAAAAAGATACCCAATAGAATATTAGGTAATTTAAGGATGCATGTTAATTTATATCCCATGATGACACCCTCCTTTTGAGGACCTTCCCTATGTCACTTATAGGGCCAACAGTAGATTGGTATAGTTATATCCCTTAACACTCTCTATTCTCCTTCGGTAAATTATTTCAAAATTTATTAGAACAATTTTCAATTAATATACAAAGGAAAGTAACCATTATTGACCTCTATGCCATTAGGAAATTTGAATATAAGTCCTGATAGCAACCCAAGTTGCACCCTGATGAAGGAGACTGCTCAGATCTCCTTCAAACATGGACTAACATTAGATTGGTCTAAGGTTGTGGGATACCTATAACTAGACCAAACCTATAGAGTATGAGGATAAATCCTTTGAATATATCAATTTTGTATCAATTACTAAAGCCTACTTGATTTGGGATGAAAAGAGTTATAAAGATTGCTGAAAGGGAAAACCTATGCTAGTAATGGTGATGCACCTAAATGATGAATGATCCTCTATAAACCTTATTCTTGAGAATAATTTTGAATAAAAAGAGAATATATTATCAACAATACTTTCTTAAAATAATCCTAAACATGAGTTTTTTAGATGAAGGTTTGATAGAAGATATATAAATTGAAGGTAGAGGAATGAAGGTCTGTAAAGACATCGCATACTAACATTCTTCAACATAATTTCTATCCTTTAACATTTTAGGTGACCTGTAGAGGATAAAAACATAGAATTAGTTTAAGGAAAGTACCTTTAAAAGGAGATAATATCACACTTATCTACAAATCAATAATCAAGAAGTACACTAACAACCATGAATAAGTCTGTAATAAATTTTTCTTATTAATACCAGGTGTAAGTTACAATTTTAGCATAGTTTTTGTTTACCATACTAAGGGATCCCAAAAATAATCAATAAAGCCTAAATATATATATAAATATGTGATAAATATAAACATTGTATAGAGGCAAAGATAAGAACATCAACTTTAATATAACTCAAGTGTCATTTTAGTTATCAATAGCTACAAATAGTCTTCAAGAAGTTTCCTCTTGATTGATGCTCTTGCATGATCCTATGCATTGAGATGAGGTAGTTGAATATGTGGTTAACTAATTCAAACTCATATTAAATCATTTTATGCCCTATTTTTTTAGATAACTCCTTCATCATGCCACTCAAGGGTGAGTTAACTCGTGATTTGACAATCAAGATGAGTCATACATGTGATTGGTAGTTGAAGACCTATTGTGTATGGAATTACCACTTAAGGAATATATATCCACGTGATTGACATAAAGGGTTAGTTATGTGGTGTGAATTTCCTCTTATCAACTCTCTTCAATCAGTTTACCTATGTCATTATTAATTCTTTGCTACTTAAGTAGGTCTACTAGGCCAATTAGGCCTAGTAGCCTAAATATTTGCATTTCATGGCCATAAGAACCTACATGAATTTTGAAAACCTACAAATATAATGAGTTTGAGGCATTTAATAAGTTCCTATATCATGAAATAGGTCTGATTGATTAAGAATCACCTACAACTTAGTCAAACTATGTGACTAAGTCACCTTGTCCTTCATTCTTGCAAACTCACTAAATTGAATGAGATCTAAAGGGTACTTTTAGGCATGGTTTTGATCATCTGATAACTTAAGGAGGTATAGAAAGTGTCAATATTCACTCTCCAATGATTTGAACTTTCTTAAACTACCTAGTACCTCTCTTTCTACTCTTTTTCTCTCAAAATCCTATTTTTCCATGTCTATACACCATTTGTAAAAAAATTTACCATGGACATGAATATTTTAGAGTTTAATAAATGATACAAGTGGTAATTAGGTTTTTTCAATATGTTTGGGTTCCTTTCCTTTCAAATCTTTTCCATCGGGTCTATAGTAGGGTTCTATAAGGGTTTTAGAGTGCTCAAGGTTTTTAATGATTATTCATAAATCTTGAGATTTGAATGATTAAATTGATGCCAAAAAACATTAGTGTATTAGGCCCTCTACCTCTCCTAAATTCCTCATCTTCCCATGCAAAATATTCATACCATGGTGAGCATGTGAAGTTACCTCTCTGGTAAGAAACAAGCTTTCTAGGTAGTGTTTGGTATCTTAAGGCCAAAATAATCAGTCATGCCACTTCTTATGTGACTCAAATTTGGAATACACCTCTATCAAGACCTGATTATGATGTTAATGAATATATGGAATTCTCTTATGACCTTACTTTGTCTCATGTTACCCCTTCTTGATGGCATTAACTTAAGAAGTCAATAAATAGGCCTATGTGTATGCAAGGTTCCTTAGTATTTTGACCTTATTATGATTTCTATGGTTAAAATACATTATATATAATATTAATAACCTATATAAGGTTCTTTGGAGTCATGGTATGGCTTGAAAAATCCATTCTTCTTCTACTTGTATGTACACAGCTTCTTGTTTTGACTTGCAGACCTATCTACTTATGAAAATGGTCATAAAAGACCATATATATTATTTTATTAATGTAATTTAGGAATTTTAGGACCCAATATTACTTTTATAACTCATTTAATGTGTAATTATCCTTCATTTTTTTTCTTATAGTCTCAAAACAACCTTATTTAGCCTAGTATGTACAATAATAGTTGTACACATGCCAAACAACAAGTTTTAGAGAGGATAAAGAGAGTTGAGAAGACCTAAAATACTATTTCATGGCTCAAAAAAATCATTTTAATTCACGTTTAGGCCTCTTTACTTCATCAAGTAGGTTTTAGGGTTTTACAAGGGTTTTAGGGGTCTGGAATTCTTAGCAATAGTACATATCATATGAAACCATGATGGAAAACATATTTTCATATATATTAATTATATTTTACCCTTAAATAACAATTATAATCACAAGATCCCATGCAAAATATGCATCAATATGTCTACGTGGTGAAGTTGTGCCTCAATTGATTGTCTTATACTTTGAAAGTAGAAAGGAAGGTTTAAGAGTCAAACAAGACAAGTTTTATGTATTCTATCCACTCCCAAAACTCCTACATGATTTAAATGAGTCTCCACACTATTTAAATTATCATAAAATGAAGATAAATCCCATGTAAGAGTTTAAAATAGTGGCATGGTCTCTCAAGGGTTTTAGGCCTTTATGCCTATTTTAGCTCTCAAGGGCATATTTGTATGAAATCATGAATTTGATCATTATCATTAGGTGTTTTAAGACTTATAAATAACCTTAAAATTTTTTAAAAACCCTCACGTGAGGTTGAAACCATTTTTCATACCTTTATACTTCCAAAAAGCCCTCTGACATCCATTGGTGACTATCAATAACTAAACATGTTATTGTGACAAAACAGTGGATGCTTACACTATTTGTGTAACTTAACCAAGACCATAGATATTTATAACCACTTATATAAATACTTATACTAATTTTAATGGTTTTATCTTTCCTTTAGAAGCTTTTAGATGCATTTTCCCAAAAAATAGCATAGGTTGCATGTGTTTTCATGTTCCATAAGTTCATGATTGAGTTTCCTTCTTGTATCACCTTATATTGGGGTTTTAAAATGTTGAATAGGTTTATATTATTCCATAAAATTATTATTTCAATTATTCATCTCTTATTTAGTCACTCTTTAACCAATAACCTATGAAACCTATCATCATACTATATCTTTTCAATAAAACTCATTATGACTGTCTTACTAACAATGCTATAGGTGATGATTGGGTAATTTGGAATTTTTGATATATATTATATCATGATTTTTCACCTTAAATACCTACCAAGTCACTTGAAAATTTCCTCTCATATCTTTATTTAGCATATTGATCTTCAAATAGTGTTCTTAGGCTCTTACACAGTCTCGATTCTATACACAGGCTTGTGTACTATAGTTTCATGAGTTAGTAGTAATTTTAGTGGAGGTCATGATCTAAATGAAGATATAAAGATATAAATTTTTTCTTTGAAAACATAGGTGACTTTATAGGCTTCCTTCTTGAGTGGATGTATCTTTAACTTCACTTGTAGAGGGTACGTGAATGTGTCAATCTAATTTACACTAGTGTGGCTATAAGTGAGCATTTCAAGTTGGAGAGAAAAATTGTTTAAGATAACATTCTTAATTCCTTTACCTTATTCACATATTCATTGTCCTTATGAATCCTCCATTTGACCATGTAAATCTCCCATAAACTATTGTTCTTTAATCCTCTTTGTAACTTGGAAATAGGCTTGTGTTAGGAAGGCTATATATGATAGTTGACTGAGGTTAATGACTATGACAATATTTCATAATTTTGACCTGATTTTTTTCATTCCTAACCATCTCAAATTATTCTCAAACATGATCAAAAATCCTAGTGAATTTCAAGGCATAAAAATATCCTTCACATAGTTTTTATGTGACTCAAGTTTGCATACTCTAAGAACCTTCAAACCCTACTGTAGGTGATTATTTACATGAAAACATATCTTAACCTTATTTTTATCCATACAAGGGTGTGAATTTAAGCCAAATTTGATGCACATAATTTTATCACACTATCACCTTCATAATCATTACTCTATCTCTTGAACATATACCTTTTTTCATCATAGCTTGATTGTGTATGAATTTTAGGCTTTTGTATAGACTGTGGTAGAGTTTTAAGTCTTGAAACAACACTAACAGACCTCCAAAGACTATTTTAAATATTTTCCTTTCCTTGAAGTTATTCATTAGATCAAATCTCTCACAGTCTTGATTTGACTGTAGTTTGCATCATTGATCTCAACTATGTTACCATGGTTTTAGGTGACTATGTAGGGTTATTTTGTATGGATAAAGGTGGAGTTAGACCTTGAGAAGGTCAAAAACATGACTATGAGCTTCTCCTTCAATCATTACAACTCAATGAGATGGTTCAACCTTATTCATTTGATGACCATGCTTTTTAGTCTCTTCAAAACATCATCTTCATGAAGCACATTCTTGAATGAATTTTTATTGGATGTAGGTGATAATTCATCTTAATCTAGTAGGGTTTTAAGGTTTTATACAATATTTTCATGACCATGATGCTTCCAATAGTCCTTGACTCTTCCTTCACAATGGATACATGAGATGGAAGTGAATGGAAGGTGATATGATGGTAATGGATGATGGGAATTAAGAATGGAGATGGAAATGAAGATTTTACAATGGTGAATGGTAGTGATAAGACTATGTGATGGTATAAACATGATGGAGAGTGGAAAGACTCATGAATCCAATACCTTGACTATCATGGATACTCTTAGGGAGCATAGGCATATAGACCAATAAAAAATACCACTTTGGAGGCTCTTAAAGGAGGTATACACTGTATAAAAGAAACATAGAATTATGAAAATAACCTTAACATATGCTAAAAAAACCTTAATGTATGCTAAACTATGACTAAGAGATGGTTTGAGTATGATTGATGGTGTTTGAGGGGGATTAACCTGGAGGATTCTTTGTGTCATTTGAATTAAATAAATATGACATGAATGAAACCCTTGTAATCAAAATTCCATCAAATCTTGATGTTCTTAGATGCTTCATGAATTGTACAAACTTTTTTTATATGATTATAAACTATAGATTTACATTATATGTCTTATTGAGATCCATTTGACCTCACACATGTGTAAATAATTTTAATAATATGATGGGAAGGTGGTTCATTCTCCTAAAAAACTCCACAAAATTCATTTTTTATGTTATGATGTCCAAATGAGGAGAAATATAAAAAAACTAGTTGTTTGCTTAGATGAAGAAGGCATAGTGAGTGCCTTAGTTTGTTAATAATGTTTCATGAAGGAGATAGAAATAAAATAATAACCAATTTCCATTTTTGGAATCTACCTCAAACTCCTTTCTTTTCTCAAAATTTTAGACCTTGATTTTCTCTCTCATGACTGTACCATCTACAAACCTAAAGGGCTCTCTTGATGTGTAAATAAGATAGGTGGATGAAGAGAACTAGTTTTGGGCCTGTATGAGTTCTTTTTTAATTTAATATTCTAGATAACTCCTATAATTAATTCATCTTCATGCTCATGACCTCTATTGTACAAAAAAGGCTATACAAATTCATACTCCTACATGAAGAAATACTAAGCATGATAAACCTATCATGAAGTATTTCCTACTATAGGTAACTCCAGTTCTATAATGTTAGCTTCTCTCTAATAATGAGGTATAGTTTCTCCACTAAGGGGTTATCTCCCAAATATGGGTAATCTATCAATAATGAGGTAAAAGATACACAAAGGTACAATCTCTCTACTCCTTTTTTTTCATTTTTTCCAAACTTAAAGCTTGAAACTACTAATTTAGGGAAAATTGAGGAATAGCATAAGTCAAAGATCTTATTAAAAAAAGTATTAAGTTTTTGACATCAAAATATGGTCAAGTTTGGCATGTGGGAGCTCTTGGAGTCTTTTCTACACTTTATGCTTGCATGAAGAGATATTTTCAAGGCATAAGACTTTTGAATTAAGGCAATTACATGAATTTTAAGGTGTTTCAAATTAATATTAATGTTTTAATGGCCTTTTAAGGTGTAATTTTATCATTTTAAATCCAAATCCTTCACTTTTGACCACATACACATACTTTCATAAGAAGATTTCTAATGAATGTTATGGAAAAGTACCTTATCACCTTCTTAAAAGATCTTAATGATACTTTTATGTATGTTCATCACCCTTATTTAATGATTATAGACCATTATAATTAAAAACATTGAATATATCTATGATTCATTAGCTTCCACCTTTTGTACATCTCCATCAAGGCATTTTAGATCATAAAACCATTTGAACTCTATGTCAAAACCTTAGAATGACACTTGAGACCATTGATAAGACACTGAGATAAATCTCTTCACTTTAAAATTAAAGAACAATATGATGATGATGAAATTTTTTCAATTTTAGGGGTTGGCATTTGGCTTTGACAGATCGAATTACCACATGTCCATTACAAACTTTATTCCTACAGGGTGAGGACTTATAAATAAATTATCATTCTCCCTTCCTCAACTTGAATTGATTAAATTATTTTTGAGATCATTTTCTAAACATATCTTATCCACAATATAAGTTTAGTCATTCAAAACCTTTGATGAATCCTTTACCATGGCTCGTAATCTAGAAATACGAGCCTTAGAAGAAGGGAAAGCTAAAATATGAAACAAAAATTTTAAACTACACCCTTCTAAAGGAACCAATAATATGAGTCCAAAAGGCACATGTAACGTTGTTGTCTTAAAATCAACTTCCCCATCAACAACAAACCAACCAATTACTTTCTAGACACAACCACAAAGAAACCTAACATGGCTCCTACCCAAGAAATATATGCCTTTAGGGGAGCCTTATGCTACTATTTTAGAAAAACTATTAAAATCAATAGTCATTTAAATCCCTTAGATTAGACCCATCAATGACTCCTAATCAAAACTGAGTTGGTATAAAGAAAGTGATTTTTGCACTTACCATCATGTACCTGATCATGAGATCAATAGGTGTCACTATTTCAAAATCTTGGTCCAGAACCTCATTGATCGAAGGGAGTTATAGTTGGTTATTCCAAATTCTCCTCAAAATCAATCCATGACATCTTTAGGTAGCCATTCCCAAACCATCTGTCCTCATCTAATTTTGTATAAACAAATATGGGAGACACCCTATATAAGTATTCCCTTGTAATAAATACTATACATGATCAAATTTTACCTAAATAAGTTAAAAATACACCCAAATCATCTTCCACAATAAAAAACCATATCATATCTCTTTACAAGAGATACTTTTGAACCATCTGAACCACTTAAAGCCATTTGTACCATCCACTCAACCCTCTCAAATCTCATCACATGGGATTTTCTATAATAAGGTTCATTCAAACATATGAAAAGTCATCCATGAAAATTAGAAGATAAAAAATTTATTCCAACCATGTTGGATAAGTGCCTTGGTAGGCCAAAGGGTAAATATTTATAATGCCCACATGCAAGGCTTGAACTCCCCCAAACATCTGAAAATGGGGATCTTCATAAAAGTGCTCCCATGACCTCTAACCACATTGAAAATGGTAAAATTATTATGCCCCAAATCCAAACTAAGTCATATATATTAGGGCCCCATCCTTCCTCTAAACTTAAGATCTTAATATCAAAATCATCTCTAAAGGGATCTAAGCCAACTCAAAACCTCTACCTATACTACCAATATAAAAACCTCATATTGACCCTGTAGACTTTAATTATCTCTATAAATTATCTAAAATATGTTGACCACCAATTAAAACTAGTCGTACTACAACATGATTCAAAAATTGGTACCCTAAAAGATGACAAAACCACACCAAGACCTTTTTCAAGGATCATATTCCACCATCCTTGACCAACTTTTGCAAACCTTCCTTATCACATTACCTCCTATCAAATTGGTTAATCCCCATATCTAAAAACTATCATGGTATAGGGAGAACAAGGTATGTGATTATCATAGGATACTTAGACATGACACTAAAAGCTATAAAGCTCTTAAAGTCATAATCCAAAATCTTTTAGATGAAGATGATATTTTAATTAAATAAAATTACCTTGATCCCCTCTTTGATCAAAATACTAAAACCATAACCATTATTGAGACTAATATAGTAAATATCCTAAATCCTTTACAATGAAAATCAAAACAAGCATAAAAAAGCATGATTAATAGTATTAGATATATCCCTAATCAACCTCTTTTTAACTTCCCCTTAGGACCTTCAAGTGCAAATAACTCTAGTGCTTCAACAAGTCCCCAACTATTTCAAATTGATATGATAAATATAGACACACTGTCTCAAACTCAAGCCCCTAAAATCCAAAAACCAAATAAATCCAAAGTTTCCATACCCAAAGCCCCTGTCCCAACCATAGAAACCTTTAGACCCTACTCTAAACAACCTAAAATCTCCATTTTAGGTAAAACACAAAATAATAACTCCTCAAAACTCATACAAATATCAATTCATAATTAACTACATTAAACCCTAGTCAAGATGTCCCTCTATGAACTCATTTAAAATTCCCCATAACATTTTCAAGCAATGATAGAAGAACTTTAGGACATCCAAGTGTAACTTGAGTAACATATTAATATTTTTGTCCCAAAAATATCAAGTATCCTAAGGGAGACCCCTTAATTTTTTTTTAAATGCCTTCAAATGCCCTAGAGCATCCATTTCCTTAAGCCTATAAAATCTAGAGATCTGACTACAATTTTTAATTTGAAAAATCACAAATTACTTCCCAGACTCTGGATCCCACAATATACTAAGTGGTGTAAATTAGAGATCTGGTTGTAATTTACAATTTGCAAAATTTCAAATTGTAGTTAGATCTTCACTTCCTGCTAAACACTAGCTGACAGAAACTGAAAACCCACTTGTAACTTACAATTTTTCAAAATTGTAAATTACAAGTGGAGTTTCGATTCTTACAAACTAAGCATTCTATCTAGACTCTAGAAATTGGAGAGCAATTTGTGATTTTGCAAAATTGTAAATTACAATCCATTTTCCATTTCCCACCAATAACCTAACCCACAAAATTTGAAACTCTAAGTGTAATTTGCAATTTTGAAAATTATTCTTGGAGTCCCACCTTCCCATTTTCAAATAAACCAACCTAGCTAATACCACATATTTTGGAGGTCAATGTGCAATTAGTAAATTACAAATTTGAAAAATTTGTTGAAGACTCTAGATCTCCACCAACCACTACCATGAATGCATTTATTATAGGGGGTCTATATAAATAAAATTAGGGTTTGTTAACATTATTATTTAAGTTGTTAATCATGATTTGGATCTCTGATAGTGAACTCAAACCATGAGCTTGCACCATGACCTCAACCTTATTAGCCATGACCCTGTGAGCCATGCCACGATGTCATTATCACCCTACATGGTATTCTTTTGAATCCTCAGCATTTGTTTAAGACATCATTTCTTGTAATCAAAACTTGTTAAGTTATTTTCATTCCTAAGAAGTTTTGATTGTAATTATTTAAGGTTTTCATTACTTAAGCATCTTTAATGTTTTAGGTTTTCCATCTTGTTATCATTGTGTAGACTGTATCCCAAGAGGTTTTTTTTTTTGCACATTTCCTAGTAGTTGAGACCTAAGTTTTTTCCAAATTTAGGGTTTGTAGTTGAGATCTTAGGGTTTTACTAAATTTCATAACTAGTCAAATATACTAGCATATATTATCAAAAAAATCAAATATTCCATTACAAGATTCCCTATAGTCCCTACAGACTTTGACCTATAATGTACACCTCTTATCTCCATGGGATTTTACATTACTTCAAACAACTCTAAGTTTCACAAAGTTTTCACCTGTAAACTAAAACATATAACACCATAAACATCTTATTACTTAAAAAAAACTCCAAGTTCCATCGAAGATCTAACCTATAATTTATACCTCCAATCTCTACCAAATATTTCAACCCGATTTTACATCAACACTTTCTCATAGAATTTTTACCTGCACTAAACAACTCCAAGTTTTTCCTGAGTTTCCACTTGATTCTAGCACCTATAAATCCTACCAACTTTATAGTTGGTTTTCCCTCAGTATTCTCTCTAGAATCCATATATTGGAAAGAGATGAAGTTTAAATATAAAGGACCAGATGTCACTCTTAGTCTAGAATCAAACACCACTAAGATTACAAATACAGACCTAGGTCACATTGACCTAGGTGAATTCTAAACTAGGATCAACATAGAATTCAAGAACAACTAGATCTAGAGCATCTATGATTGTGTATTTCTATAAGCAATAACTTTCCCCCTAAATGTGTAAAGCCCTGAGTTGGTAGTCACACTAGCATAACATTATGATTCTGACAAAAGAGATGTGTTAAATGATAGAAGGGAAAAGATTCTAAATATGGACCTATATTTCATTGATTATGTGTTTATAATAGAATTGAGATTTACCTAGATATAACTCCAAAATCATCCAAAAATTTCTTTCAAAATAACAACATTGGATGCCAGAGAGTGATGAACAAGTAATGGCCAAGAATCCCTAAGGCTGCCTCCACCATATTTCCTAAGACACTAGTAAGAATTGATTTCAAAGATGACGTATGGGATATAATTATTTTACTTCAAATGATCAATGGTAGCCCTGGTATAAATAAATTCTAATATTTGATGTATTAGTACATATGGATCATCCATGAGAATAAACAATACATCCACTAGGCCTAACTCATCAATGAATCCCTCTAAAAGTAGTTGATGGAGGTGTAAACTATAGGTAAATTTTACATGACTAACTACCTAGTATATATATTGGCCAAAGGAATAACTTTCCTAGGCCTCAACACTATAGCTAGTAAGGCAAATAAAGTGTAAAACTATTACCCTAACCTCACTTTAGAGGCAAGAAGACAACACTTTAGAAGATTAAATAATGCATTCATTTATTGCATCATAATAATGCTTGACAAGGAACAAGAAGAAAGAGATTATCTGATGCAACCACTATAGAGATTACCCAGTGGGGTTCCTACTTCATTTAGTTCCCCACCTACTCCTATATCAAGGTATGTGAATTCAGTGGCTATCCTTACACTCTTTCAAGATATGGAAGTGATAAATGGGAATTGATGGAGATAGTGAGATAAATTATGGAAACTCACAAGCTATTATCTAACAAACACAAGTTAGGAATTCATTTCCCAATCAATATAAGTAGATACACATGTCCCTCCTTAGGAAAAAGCTAAGTGTGTTGATGCAGAAATGACATAGATGGCCCTGATGGATTTATAGGCAAGACCATAATATGATGTTCATGGAAACATTAGTAGCACATTGAGAATCTTTACATATTCCCATGTTCCCTACTTTGAAGATTACTGGGAAAATTTGGATGATGAAGATGAAGTCAGATTAAGGGACCACTCTAGAATGACCTTGGATCACATCATAGATTTTGATTTAGCACTAGTACTTAGGGAATTAGTGGGTGATGAGTCCTTGGTAGACAATATCTACTATAAACATATTATTACTCAACCCCTTCCAATAGTAAGGTGGTATATTCTTGAATATTTTTCTCTTGTAGATAGAACTACCCATGTGATCAACAAAACACTCAATTGGATCAAGAGTAAATGGGTCCACATGACCAAGGATATAGTATCACTAAAAAACTATTTAAACTCAAGGAGCAAGGAATTATACCATCAGTAGAGGGTCCTAATAGTGTAACAGTAGAGAAATTAGATAGGATAGTGATCTCCCATAAGAAAAATAAGAAATCTAAGGCCAAAAATGGAAAATCAAGTAAGGAAGGAGTAATAGTGGATCAATCTATCATAATTTCATTTGAGGATATGGCTATAGTTGAATCATCAACTTTAACACCTATCTTAGTCATATTTACCACTCCTATTTTTGTGATTCATCCCCCACCTATTTCTATCATTTCTCTAGCTCTAACACCTCCTCCTCCTATCTACACTCCTCCTTCACCTCAAGTGACTCCACCCTCAATTCCCACCACTTTACCCATGACAATAAGTCCATTACCAATGGTGAAATAAATTCAAGTGGACACTCAGGTTCCCCCTTTATTAGATACTCAAGTTTCCATTTCACTTCCTTCTCCATAATTTCACTCCCTCTTTCTATAATTCCTTCCATTTCATTTAAAATCCCTTCCATTCCATCCCCCTTGATCACTAAAACTACACATTAGTATCTTACCATAGATTCAATCATTCTAAATTTAGTTCCTCTGGTCATCCCAACTCTTAGGGAAACTACTACTTCATCTTCATCCCATTTCATCTTCCCCACTTTACCACTCCTAAGTGTCCCTACCACTTTAATTAATTCATTTGATGCTTTAGCCTCCACACTTCCACTAGTCCCTAAGTTCCAACTCCCTATGTCTAATCCTCTATCACTTACATCTCCCACACCCCTATTAGACACAACCATTTCCATTACCCCCACCTCTTCCACTTCCATAGTAACCCTAACCCCTTTAGTGGAGATAGGTAATGATCAAGTTGATGTAAATATGGACCTACAACCTATAGATGAAGAATAAATTACACACATATATACCAATCAATTAGTGGTAATACAGTATAGGATATGACACTTGTCACTGTGCCTACTAATGTAATAACTTTATATGTAGATTCTCAAGTGATAATGTCTACATAGCAGGATGCTACCCCTAGTTGGTTAGCACAAATAGTGGGGAATAAATGCAAATAGATGGTGTCCCCTAGTACATTGAATTTTGGCCTCGTAGATACATGTAAGAAATCCAAGGCCCTAGAAAATTTTAAGGATATTATGTGAATCAGTAGGAGAAATATTTGTAGAGACCAAAATCACCCCCCCCCCACTAGACAAACAAAAAGAAGATCTAGTGGTGGGGGACTATCAGGTAACCAAAGTTCACCTTGGATTTCCTATGAGAGAGGGGTTGAAATATGATGTTCAATCCAATATTAACTCCCTCTTTGATAAAATAGATAGTTACAAGGTCACTAAGGATCAACTAAAAAACAAGGTTGAAAAACTAACAATTGCATTGAATAAATTCATAAAACCCATTATTCAATCAACATAACTATAATTATCATAGCCCATCACCTAGATCAAAGATTAGGTAACACTTGATGCAGTGATATAATTTGGTAGCATGGGGAGGGCCACTAAGGAATGGGTAGAAGAGCTCATCTTGAAAGGTAACAAAATTATTGATACAATAATGGATCATTATGTAGTTCTAAGAGAAATAAGGGTCACCCTGAGAGGACTGGGCAATAATTATGAGGGAGAAATAGAAAGATTGAATCTTTTATATCCCAAATTGATAGTTGTGGAATCGATTGGCATGGACATTATCCTTATGGAAAAAATATTAAAAAATGATGGAAAGCAAGAAGAGTTAGACAAAGAACCTCAATTTAGAATAAAGGTGCTTAAAGATGCTGCCCATAAGGCCAAAGTTGCACATGATAAGGTCACTGATATGCTATATGATATAAAAGATTTGTTAAATAAAGTATCATGTTAGCCAACAGGTTACCAAAATAATCTCCTTTCAATAGAAGAGGTTTAGATTAAATTCAAGTGATAAAAAATGAATATACACAAGATACAGTTTTTACCTTGAGCTCTATCCACCATTACACCAAATATCATAACACATTGGATCATATAGGTAAATATATTCAAGAATACATACATAACTTTGAGAAGGGAACTTTTTGATATAGTATAAAATTGTGATATAATCTACCTCTACTCTTTTGGCCCAGATGAAGATAGAATCCAATAAATATTCAAGGCTTTTGATACATATGTTTAGAAATTATAGGCCAAGAAGGATAAAGAGTTAGAAGAAGTATTGTAAATAGATTAATTATTTCTATTAAAAGTATTCTCATATATTGTATTTTCATTATTGTAAAAATATTTCAAAGTTTCAAAAACATAATTATAAATTATAACTATCTTTTTGACAACTTTTTTTGAGATAAAGCCATGTGTATTTTATACTTTCTATTTTGATAGGTTGTAAATTTTAAGAATTAGACTTGCAAATTACACTTTTCATTTTGACAAGTTTCTAATTGCCTATGTTTTTAAATCACATATTGTAAATTTTAATTCCAATTTTGACAAATTGGTATGAATTGTAAGTTGTAAAAGTCTCACTTGAAAATTATAGATTAGGGTTTTGCAAAAAATTAGCTTAAGTTATCTTAAAGCTATCTTTTGTTCTAAAAATGAGTTTCCCTTTGGCACCCCACTTGCATGAATAGCCATTGCAGCTTCATGAAGAAGAATAGAGGTGTTGCATGAAGATTTCCCAAGTTCCCACTACACCTTTACCAACTAAAGATCATGCCCAATTCTTGCATGATCATTTTCCAAATTGTTCGCCATGCCTTGGATGCCATAATTATTATAAATCATGCCTCTTTTCATGGAGTTTTTAGATTTGCATGTTATTCCACTAGGCATTAACTTTCACTATTAACTACATATCATTTATGAGATATTTTGTATAAATATCAAAAATATGGCATATCCCATATAATTTTTTTGATTCTAGATTTAATATTCTACATTTTGAGTAACTTTTCTACATGATGTAACCTAGAGAATGAGAAATAATTGAATATTTACCTTTATTGTCTAAGAAGTCCCTATGTATGCAAAGTTATTTGAATATTTATGGATTTTATAATTCTTATTTCATTCAAAAATTTCATTTGTGGTATTTTCTACCCTTTTGGAAGATTTTTTGATTAAAATAAAATAATCTTGTCCCTTCTATGAAAAATAACAAATATTTCCTTTGATTTCCCATTTGCATGAGATTGTACTCCTACAAATTTTAATCTATTTTTTATTCTATTATGTTCATTCAAGAAAGCATTAAAATCCACTATAAAAATATTTGGTGCAATCACCATTTTCCAATTTTGCAAATTTCACTCTCAAACTCTTTTCCCCAGTCAAACCCTAGTTTAGAAGTAAGATCACTAAAGAAGAAGAATTTCTATAAACTAGTAATTTATAAGTTGCACTAAATTTAGTGAAAGGAACCTAACCTTATCTATAATTTCAATTGAATTCACCAAGGTCATATATATTGGAGGTGTTCCCATTGTATCATTAGATTATCACAAAGTGATATATGCCATCAAACAATGGGTACAAAACTATGTGATAACAATTTTTGGCATGCCTTGAGGGACCAAAAAATTAAAAATAAAATCCATGCTATTCTCAATGAGCATTGTATAATCATCATACAAATTTCAAAATCACTTGGTGACTCCACTGGCTTATGAATTAAGAATTTCAAGGTTTACATATGCCAAGTAAACAAATAAGATAATCCACTGAAAGTAAGAGAGATGATTTTTTGAAATTATCATTTCCATATGAAAAGTGATCAAAATTAGTTGTACCTTGACTTAGAGTATATCCTACAATTTTATTTGCATCTCCTCCAAGTACTCCCATTAATTTCATACCTCCCATAATGGCTAGAAATTTAAATTTTGTAGCTTTCAATGGAGGTAGCCCACTCAAGTTGGCCCAGTATGATGATATACCTACCTTGAATTTAAAAATCCTTTTGTATTTTATTGGTGAAACTTATACCACTCCTATATAACACATATAATATATTTCTAATCTTTGTTCAGTCCATAACATGGTACAAGATAATGCTATAATTAAGATACTAGTCTCCTCTATTAAAGGTAAATCCTTACAGTGGTATATAGGTCTTCCTCACAACTCCATCAAAGTTTTTGATGACTTAGGCACTACACTATGTACCCAATTTGAAGACAAGAGTAACCACCTTTCCCTAGTTAAACAATTAACTACTATTCAATGGGATCCTCATGATCACATAAATGACTTCAATTTTTATTTTCAAAAGACATGGAATATAATTCTAGTATTGGTTAAGCCAACTCCAAATAATGCTTTCCTATATTACTTGATAGCCTTGAATAGTGATATAGTTGTTACAATTAAATCAATGGGTGGCACAACACTTCCTAATGCTTGTGAAATTGCAATAAGGGTAGAAAATTATTTAATTCAAGTAGTAAAAATTTCCCCAAGGACACCAATGCCTCCATTTCTAGAAATACCTCCTATACCACCACCTGTAATTGATCCAATTCCCACCATGAGAAAAGCACCAACTTTAAATCACATACCTATAAATGATTTATATGAGGTTAAGTAACTACTCAAGAGTTTTGGAAATGCATTAGTAGCAATTAAGAGGTAGTAATCCTATAACTAAAATATTTATTAGTAGGGTAACTCAACACACCAACCCAATAGGCATCCATACCAAGGAAATTCATAGTTATAGGATCAAAATATATAAGCAAAACCTCCAAACATCTATGCTCTACCTACACCAAGTGCTACCAAAGTTATTGTACCTATTCAAAAAAACCTGGCTCAAGAGTATGAGTGGTGTTATCCTTGTTGTTAGACACATAACTATAATAATGGTCCTAATAGTGTTATTAATCAATCCTTGATGGTGTAAGGTGTATCAAATACACAAGGATAAGAAGAATAATCCACTTCCCAACAAGAAGATACATAAAAACCTATTCAAGGTGATTCAACTCTTTTAAACTAACAAGATGATGACTTTTATGGTATAAATTAGGAGGAGGCATTATTCAATGGTGGAGATCTAGTGGCAACCAATACACATTCAAAGAAAAGATCAATAGAAAGTGATCAACCCCTAGGGTAGAACAAACTATAACTTTCCAAGTTATACCAAAACTTGCAAAGAGAAACACAGTACAAAAGCCACCTTTTGTACCTATGAGCCAACCCAAAGTAAAAGTACTAACTCTAAATATTGTAAAATAAGACATAGTTCCCACAAAATCACCAGCAAAGGTTGGTAATATTACTTTTAGCATTGTCTAATAGATGAAGAAGACCAATTTGAATGTCACTATGTGTGAAGCACTATCCATTCCAGTGTAAAGATATTTGCTATAGGAAGCTTTGAAAAACTTATAAATAATGGATAAGGTTCTAACCAACGGACCTAATGCTGAAACTAATTTGTGTTAACCATAAATTGATGCTAAAATAAGAAAAAATGTTAATCTTCCCACTTTATATCTTTCACTCATAGTAGGGAAGCATCTTGTTTATAATTTTATGGTAGATTTAGGGGCTAATAATTTAGTAATACCTAAGAAAATAGTTGATGCCATTGGTATAAAATATATACCTATCAATAAGGGTGTGGTTCAATTGGATGGGACTGGTGTTTAAATAGTAGGAACAATAAAAGAGCTAAATTTCACTATTCATGCTTGTTCTATCTTGTCAATTTCACAAGATATCTTAGTTATAGATCTCCCCCCTTATTTTTCCATTTATCTTTCACAATATTTTAGTGCAAAAATGGTTGGATATCTATATATGAATTAGTCTCACATGTTACTTAGGATGAGATATAGAACTGGAGTAATAATAGAGCTAATCCAATCGTAAAGGACCATATTGAGCCATACAGTCCTATCCCTATAGACATGAAATTATATACTACAGGACTAAGAAGAGGAGATTGATCATGAATTTGAAACACCTATTAAAGAGATTCCAAACACTCATCTAGATAAATGGGGATTGGCCCTCTAATTTTATCCTTATGACTATATACAAGAAATAGGGTTGGGTACATATTGCATTCAAGAAAATGATACAATTATCCCAAACGTAGTAAAACCAACTGAAAATCTTCAAGGAATATGGTAATTATTCTTTGATGGTTTTAGAAGAAGGAATGGTATAGGTTTAGGTATTATCTTTATCTCTCCATAGAAGGAGAGATATTTTTATTCTTTTAGACTTTAGTTCAATTACAAAAATAATGTAGTTGAATAAAAAGCATTGATTAAAGGTTTGTAATTGGCCAAAGAGAGAGGGATAAAATCCCTAAAAATATTTGGTGATAGTGAGTTTATTATTCACCAAATGAGATCCAAAAGCATAACTAATAATAATTTTCTAAGATCTTATAAACATAGGGTTTGGGACCTATTAAGAGACTTTGTCACTTTGAACATTCAAGCGTACCAAGAGCACAAAACAAATATGTTGATCATATGGCCTTGGTAGGCTCCTAATATAACCTACTTAAATAAATAAAGAAGAAAAATAGCCATTATGTAAGGTTTATTATAAGGTCATCTATCCCTGATAATGCAACCAATTTGAAAGTCTTTGATAGTGATCAGTAAATTATCAACTTTCTAAGAGAAGATGTTGAATTATTTGATAAGAACCAGTCAAGACTCTAGGATCAATATGGGGATCAACTCATCCAATTGAAGATAAATAAACTACTCATGGATCTAGTTACTCTAGAAAACATCTTAAATTTAGATGATCAACTCAAAGTCTAAAAGAAGAACATCACTATAAATTAATAATACTATGATCCAATGGTAATCTTAGAAGGAAAATCAATAAATATAGGAAAGGTATGCAATGATTATAAAAAACAAGATTTTATTGAGTTGTTTTAAAATTTTGATGATAATTTCACTTAGATTTATCATGATCTAAGCAGGTTTGACCCTAACTTATCCTAACATATAATAGATCTTGATCCAAATACCAAGCCTATTAGATAGAATCAGAGATCGATTAATCTAAAGATAGAACCCATGATGAAGAGTGAGTTGTCCAAAATGTTAGAGGCTAACACCATCTTCCCTATCAAACACTCATCTTGGGTTGCTAATTTGGTCCTTGTAAGAAATAAGAATGGTGAAATTAGGATTTGTGTATATTTTAGGGATCTAAACAAATCATCTATAAATGATCATTATCCCCTTCCCCCTATGAAGCAAATTTTGCAAATTTTATCAGGATTTGAAAGGTTTTCTCTTCTAGATGGTTATTTGAGCTATAACCAAATCCATGTGTAAGAATCAAAATAGTTCAAGATTGATTTTAACACAAAATGGGGTATTTATGCATACAAAAGGATGTCATTTAGTCTAATTGATGCTGGTGCAACATTCTATAGAGCTATGGATATGTATTTTAGAGGGTTGATAAATGAGAGGATCCTGGTATACCTAGATGATATCACTATTTACTCAAATCATGTTGATGTACACCTAGATCACCTTAGGAAAATTTTTGAAAGGTGTGGGGAATTTAGGGTTTCCCTCAATCAAAAAAAGTGCATTTTTGTAGTTCATAAAGAAAACTACTAGGAGACATTATCTCAAAGGAGGGTCTTGCAATAGACCTAGAGAGAATTAGTTTTATATCTGCATTAGCACTACCAAACTATAAAAATGGATTATATATTTTTATCAAAAAAATCATCTTTGTAAGAATATTTGTTCTTGTAATGCTCAAGAAGGGTATCATTTTCATCTAGATGTAGGAAAGAAAAGATAGATTTGAATCCATTAAGCAAAGTATTTCTTAGGTTCCTACCCTATTCAACCCTAATTATGAGAAATATTTCATTATATATTATTTTGGAGAGGAAGGAAACATCTTATCTATCTTAACTCAGTATAATCAAGAATAATTAGAATAGGTAATATCTTTCTTCAGTTAATCCTTGAAGGATTATGAAGAAAATTATAGTTACATGGAGAAGTAAGTATATGTTGTGATTAAAGCTCTTAAGAATTTTAGGCATATGATCTCAAAAAATAAAATTCATCTAATGGTTAGTCACCAAATTTTTAAAGAGTTCCTATTGAGCGAAGAGATAAATTAAAAAAGGCAGGATGGATCACAAAGGTCATGGAATATGATGTGGACATAAAAATCACCAATCTTGTAAGACGGAAGGGATTATGTGAATAATTATATTTTGATATCAAGATTGTTGAGGTAATATATGAAACAATATATGCTCAAAATGCACCTCAAATAGCCAATCCACCTCTATTCAATATTTGGATCCATGACATGACCACTTTCCTATAGACTGGTGAGTATTTGTATAACTTTCAACAATCCAAAAAAAGGTATTTTAGACTCCAATCCATTCCTTACTTTCTTTTTGATGGAATATTGTTTATAAAAGATATTAATGGAGTCATGCTAAGATATATCGAGTACAATCAAGTCCCCAAGGTGCTCGAAGAATTTCATGATGGCCCATTAGGTGAACATTTCTATGAAAGAACCACCACCATAGAAAAAATGAGATGGGGTTATTAATGGCCTAAATTATTCAAAGATGCCCAAAAATGGGTAAGTAACTATGATAATTGTTCTTACTTCATAGCTAAGCAAAGATTAGAAATTTTACCTATAAGACCAATTCAAGCAAATCAACAATTTGTTCAATGGGGATTGGATTTCATTGGAATGATCAATCCACCATTGAGTATAAGACACAAATGGGTCCTTATAGAAATGGAATGTTTCACAATATGGAATGAAGCAATTGTATTAAAATATGCCATAGAGGCATCTATACTAGAATTCATGAATGGCATAGTATGAAGGTTTGGTGTTCCTCACACCATTATCTCATATAATGCCAAAGATTTTATGGGTACTCAAGTGAGTAAATGGGCTATAAATCACAATGTGTACTTGAGTACTTCATCTAATTATTACCCATGAGGTAATGTCTTGGCTGAGTCTACCAATAAGAACCTCATAAGAATTATTAAAATAACAATGGAGGATAACCAAAGGATATGGCACACAAATTTGAAATCAACACTATGGGCTGATAGGATCACCCTTAAGATATCCATTGGAAACTCCCCATTCATGTTTATATATGGAATGGAATCCCAAGTTCCAATATCAATTGATTTATCATCTATAGATCTTAATCACCAATTAAATTTAATTTACAATGATGAAATGGTAGTAAGATTGGTTGAACTCATAAAATAGAAGAAATCAAGAACCAATCAATGAAAGTCCTAAAAGCAAATCAGGCTGAAAAAAGAGGAATTTGGATAAAAAGGCATCTGATAGGAGCTTTAATGAAGGAGACATGGTTCTCAAATGGGATGCAAACAAGGATAAACAATGCAAGCACACCAAGTTTGATGCAATATGGAGTGGTCCATCTATTATAACTTAATACAAAAGAGATAATTCATTCCAACTATCAAATCTCAATGGATTATAACTACCTATCTCATCCAATGGGATATACCTCAAAGCTTGCTTTTGAGGTTGGCATTCTAAAAAAATAAAAAAATTATATAATAGGGTTAGTTGGGTTTCCCAAAATAAGTGCTTTCACTCAAGTCAACTCATTAGATTTTTTGTTTCCTTACTTTGTTATATTTTTCCTTGTTTTGTTATTTTTTAGGAAAATCCTAGTTTTTTCTTCACTAGTTAAAGTGTGTTAAGTTTAAAATGACTCCATGCCCAATCAACTAGAAGGCTACTGGAAAGAAACTAATTAATAGACAATCATCCCATAGAGGTTGCCAAAAATATTGATATTTTAATCCCAAAAATATAAAAATATCAAGTACCCTAAGGGATACCCCTTAATTTTTGGGAAAATTTCCTTAAATTGATCTAAAGCATCTATTTCCTTAAGCTTATAGTATCTAGAGATCTTACTGCAATTTAAAATTTGTAAAATTACAAATTTATTCCTAGACACTAGATCCCACAATACACTAAGTGATGGAAATCAGAGATATGATTATAATTTATAATTTGAAAATTTGAAAATTTTAGTCAGACCTCCATTTCTTGTTAAACACTAGCTGGTGAAAACCAAAAACCTACTTACAATTTACAATTTTGTAAAATTATAAATTGTAAGCAAATTTCTACTTCCCATAAACCAAGCATTCTATCTAGAATCCAAAACTCAAAGAGAATTTTGTAATTTTTCAAAATTACAAATTACAATCCAAGTTTCGCTTCCCACTAACAACCTAGCCTACAAAATCTAGAACTCCAAGTGTAATTTGTAATTTTGAAAAATTACAAATTATTCTTAGAGTTTCACCTTCCCATTTTATAATAATTCAACCAAGCTAATATCGTGGAGTCTAGAGGTAAATGTATAATTAGAAAATTACAAATTTGCAAAATTTCTTAAAGACTCTCGATCTTTACCAACCACTACCATGAATGTATTTATTATAGGGGTCTATATAAATATAATTAGGGTTTATTAATACCATTGTTTAAGTTATTAATCATGATTTAGGGTTTGACAATGACCTCAAACCATGACCTTGTACCATGCCCTCAACCTTGCTAGCCATGACCCTATGAACCATGTCATGATGTCATTATCACCTTGCAAAATGTTCTTTTAAATCCTATATATTTCCTTAAGACATCATTTCCTATAATTTAAACTTGTTAGGTTATTTTCATTCCTGCATAGTTTTTACTACAATTATTTTGGGTTTTCATTGCTTAAGCATATTTAAGGTATAAGGTTTTTTCATCTTATTATCATTGTGTAGTTTGTATCCTGAGAGGTCATATTTTTCCTACACATTTCCAAGTAGTTGAGACCTAAGTTTTTTCCAAATTTAGGGTTCGTAGAAGAGATCCTAGGGTTTTACTAGATTTCATAATTAGGTGAATATACGAACATATATTCTCAAAACCAATTGAATATTCCATTGAAATATTCCCTATAGTCCCATGGACTTTTGACCTATAACGTGCACCTCCCATCTCTATGAGATTTTCCATCACTTTAAATAATTTCAAGTTCTACAAAGTTTTCACCTAAAAACTACAACATATAACCCCATAGACATACCTATTTCTTAGAACACCTCCAATTTCCACCAAAGATTTGACCTATAATTTACACCCCCAATATTCACTAGAGATTTCAACCTAATTTTTTAGCTGCACTTTCCCATGGAATTTTCAAATGCATAAAACAACTCCAAGTTTCTCTAGAGTTTCCACTTGCTTATATCACTTGAAAATCCCATCAACTTTATAGTTGGTTTTCCCTCAATAGTCTCTTTAGAATCCATGTCTAGGAAAGAGATGAAGTTAATATATAAAGGAACTAATGTCACTCTTAGTCTAGAATCAAACACCATTAAGATTCCAAATATACAACTAGGTCATATTGACCTAGGTGACTTTTAGACTAGGATCAATGCAAAATTCAAGAATGACTAGATCTAGAGCATCTATAAATCTAAATTTCCATAAACTATAGATTTACCCCTGACTATTCAAATCTTGGAGTTTGTACTCATGCTAGCACAACATTATGATACTACTAAAAGATTGGTGTTTAATGATAAAGGGGAAAAGATTCTAAATTTGGACCTAGATTTCAATGATTTTGTGTTTGTATTACAATAATTTTATAGTTTTCTAGATATAACTCTATAATCATCCAAAAGTTTTTTCAAGACAACAACATTAGATGCTAGAGAGTGATTAACAAGTAATGCATGAGAATCCCTAAGGATGCCTCCACCAAATTGCCTAAGACACTAGCAAAAATTGATTTTAAGGATGAGGTAAGGGATATAATTATATTAATGCATAAGATCACTAGTAGCCCTAATGCAAAGAGATTCCAAGATTATATGTATGATTACATATGGGTCTTCCATGAGAATAATCAATACATCCACTAGGCCCAACTCATTAGTGACTCCTTCCACAAGCAGTTGATGGAGGTGTAAACTACTAAGAAATTTTACATGACTAGCTACCTAGTATATTTATTGGACAAAAGAAGTGCTTTTCTAGGCCTCAACATTATATCTAGTGAGGCAAATAAAGTGTATAAATATTACTTTAACCTCACTTTGAAGGCAAGAAGACAACACTTTAGAAGAGTGAATGATGCATTCATTTATTGCATCAAAAAAATGTTTGACAAGGAACTAGAGAGAAAGAGATTATCCAATGTAACCATTATAAAGATCACCTAGTGGGGTTTCTAATTCAATCATTTCCCCACCTAATCTTATATTAGGGTATGTGGATTTAGTGGCTACACTTATACTCTTCCAAGATATGTAAGTGATAAATGGGAATTGATGGTGCTAGTGAGACAACTTGTGGAAACTCATAAGCTATTATCCAGTAAACACAAGTTGGGAATTCATTTCCCAATCAATATAGGTAGATACGCATGCCCCTCCTTTACAAAATACAAGTGTGTTGATGCATAAATGACATAAATTAACCTAATTAATTTGAATGCGAGACCATACTATGATGTTCATGGCAACATCACTACCACACTAGGAATCTCCACATATTCCCATGTTCCCTACTTTGAAGATTATTGGGAAGATTTGGATGATGAAGACTAAGTATTATTAAGGGACCACTCTAGAATGACCTTGGATCAGGTCAAATATTTTTATTTAGCATGAATCACCAAGGACTTGGTAGATGATGAGTCCCTAATAGACAAAATCTATTATAAATAGATCATTACTCAAGCCCTTCCAGTAACAAGGTGGTTTGTTCCTAAATATTTTTGACTTGTCCACGTGATAAAAGATATAGTATCACTGAAAAACTATTAAAACTCAAGAATCAAGGAATTCCACCATTTGTGTAGGGTCCCAATGGTACAATAATAGAGCAATTAGATAGGCCAATGATATCCAATAATAAAAAGAATAAATCTAATGCCAAGAAGGGATAATCAAGTAAAGAGGGAGTATAAATAGATCATCATTTCATCTAAGGATATGGTTGTAGTTGAAGCATCCACATCTTCATCCCCTATCTTAGTCATAATTACTCCCATTTTTATGATTCATCTCCCACCCATTTCTATCATTATTGTATCTCCAACAACTCCTGCTCTTATCTCCACTTCTCCTTCACCTCAAGTGACTCCACCCTCCATTCCCACCACTTTACCTATGATAATAAGTCCATTTCCAATAGTACAATCAAGTCAAGTGGACACTTAGGTTCCCCTTTCATTAGATACTCAGGTTTCCATTTCACTTCCTTTTCCCATAATTTCACTCCCCCTTTAGCAATTCCTTCTATTTCATTTACAATCCCTTCCATTCTGTCCCCATTGATCACAAACACTACATAATGGTATCTTATCATGGATTCAGTCATTTTGACTTCAGTTCTAATATCCATCCAAACTCTTGGGATAACTACTAATTCATCTTCATCCCATTTCATCTTCCCCACTTTACCACCCCTGAGTGTCCCTACCACTTTAATTGACTCATTTTATTCTTTAGCCTCCACACTTCTATTAGTCCTTAAGTTCCAACTCCCTATGTATACTCCTCTATCACTTACATCTTGCACACCCCCAGTAGACACATCCATTTACATTTCCCCCACCTCTTCCACTTCTATATTAACCCTAACCCATTCAGTGGAGATAGGAAAGGAGCAATCCCTTGATGCAAATGTGGACTTATAGCCTATAGATGAAGAATAAATAACATAGACATCTATCAATCAATCAATGACAATATCACTACAAGGTATGACACTTGTCACTATGCCTACCAATGCATCAAATTTATCTATATATTCTCAAGTTATAGTGTTTGCATGGTAGGATGCTACCCCTAATTGGTTAGCACAAATAATGGGGAAGAAATGCAAGTAGATGGTGTCCCCTAGTACATTGGATTTTGGTCTCTCAGACACATGCAAGAAATCCAAGGCTACTCCATAGACCGTTTCAAGGATGTTATGTGACTCAGTAGGGGAAATATATGTAGAGATTATAGTACCCCAATTGGAAAAATATAAATAAGATCTAGTGGTGGGGGACTATCAGGTATCCAAAGTTCATGTTGGATGTCCTACAAAGGAGGGGTTGAAATATGATGTTCAGTCTAGCATTAAGTCCCTCTTTGAGAAAATGTATTGTGACAAGGTCACTAAAGATGAAATAAAAAATAAATTTGAACAACTAATGATTGTATTGAATAAATTTATAGAGCCCATTATTCAATCAACACAACTAGAATCTACATAATAAATCACCTAGATCATAAATCAGGCAACACTTGATGTAGTGATAGAAATTGGTAGCATGGGGAGGGCCACCAAGGAATGGGTAGAAGAGCTCATATCAAAAGGTAAAAAAATTATTGATATAATAATGGATCACTGTGTAGTTTTGAGAGAAATAAGGGTCACCCTAAGAGGACTAGTCAACAACTATGAGGAAGAAATAGAAAGATTGAATATTCTCTATCCCAAATTGTTAGTTGTTGACTCGATTGACATGGACATCCTCCTTATGGAAAACATACTAAAAAATGATGGAGAACAAGAGGAGTTAGATAGAGAAACTCAATTTAGAATAAATATGCTTATAGATGTTGCCTAGAAGCCCAAAATTACACATGAAAAGGTCACCAACATGCTATATGGCATTGAATATTTGTTAAATAAAGTGTCATGTCAACCAACAAGTTACCAATATCAACTCCTTTTAGTGGAAGAGGTTCAGATTAAATTCAAAGAAGTGATAAAAAATAAATGTGTACAAGATACAATCTTTACCTTGAGCTCTATCCACCATTACATTAAATATCATAACACATTGGATTAGATAGGTAAATATATTCAAGAATATAGAACTCCAAGAAGGGAACTTTTTGATATAGTATAAAATTGTGAGATAACCAACCTCTACTCTTTTGGCCCAGATGAAGATAGAATCTAATAAATATTCAAGGCTTTTGATGCATATGTTCATAAATTATAGGTTGAGAAGGATAAAGAGTTGGAAGAAGTGTTCAAAATAGATTAATTCTTTCTATTAAAATCTCTCATATATTGTATTTTCATTGTTGTAATTATATTGTAAAGCTGTAAAAACATAACATGTAAATTGTAACTATCTTTTGATAGCTCATTTTGATAAAGAGCCATGTGTATTTTACACTTTCTATTTTGACAGGTTGAAAATTGTAAAAAGAAAACTTACAAATTACACTTTTCATTTTGATAAGTTTCTAATTGCTTAAGTTGTAAAATCACATATTAGAAATTGTAATTCTAATTTTGACAATGTGGTATGACTTGTACATTGTAAAAGTCTCACTTAAAAATTAAAAATTAGTGTTTTTCAAAAAATTAGCTTAAGTTATCTTAAATTTATCTTTTGTTCTAAAAATGAGTTTCACTATGGTGCCCCATTTGCATGAAGAGCCATTGTAGCTGCATGAAGAAGAATAGAGGCATTACACAAAGATTTCCCAAGTTCCCACTACACCTCTACCAACTGAAGATCATGCCCAACTCTTACATGATCATTTTCTAACTTGTTCACCATGTCATGGACATCATAATTTATATAAATCATGCCTCTTTTCATGGAGTTTCCAAATTTGCATGTTATTCCACTAGGTGTTGGATTTCACTATTAACTACATCTCATTTATGAGATCTTTTGTATAAATATGGGAAATATGGCATAACCCATTTTATTTTTTTGCTTCTATATTCATTATTCTACATTTTGAGTAACTTTTCTACATGTTGTAACTTGGAAAATCAGAAATAATTGAAGATTGGCCTTTCTTGTTTGATAAATCCTTGTGTATGCAAAGTTATTTGAATATTTATGGATGTTATAATTCTTATTTTAGTCACAAAATTTCATTTTTGGTATTTTATAGCCTTTTTTAATATTGTTTGATTAAAATAAAATAATATTGTCCCTTATATGAAAAATAACAAATATTGCCTTTGATTTCCCATTTGCATGAGTTTGTGCTCCTACAAATTTCAATATATATTTTTTTATGTTATGTTCATTCAAGAAAGCATTAAAATACACTATAAAAATATTTGGTGCAATCACCATTTTGTAATTTTTAAAATTTCATTCTCAAATTATTTTCCTCAGTCAAACCCTAGTTTAGGAATAAGATCACTAAAGAAGTGGAATTTATATACACTGGTAATTTATCAATTACACCAAATTTAATAAAAGGAAGCTGGCCTTATCTAGAGGTCCACCTCAATTCATAAAGGTCCTATAGATTCAAGGTGTTCCCATTATATCATTAGATTTTCACATAGTGAGATACAACATAAAATAATGGGTGAAAAATCTATGTGATAACAAAACCCCAATTTCTGACATTATTCATTGTAGCTTTATAGATGGCTTCATTTATCAGTTTTAATGATTCAAAAAAGTCCCATTATAATATGAAGATCAGGACCCACCCCTATTTGTCACTACTCAATTTAATCAAACTCAAATTAATAGAGTTATGATTGTTAAAAGGGCTAGAATTAACATTACCTCCTCACGCTCTTTTAAAAAACTCCAACTTTGGGAAATAGTTGTGGCCCAATCCCAAAAAATATTTTGGTCTTTTAACGATATAGTGGCTCTTACTTTAAAAACCATTTCCCTCCCTATCTGGATAGGTTCTCATGTCCTTCATGAATTATTTTATGTTATAGAAATCAAATTTAAATATAATATCCTTTTAGTACATCCTTGGATCTATGATATGCATTATGTTCCATCCACCTTACACCGATGCATCAAATATGAACATGAGGTCCAAGTCCATATCATACCTATTAATCTACATCCATTCAAAATATGCAACCTAACCTTTCAACCTAATGATGTCCTACTCCCTCTAAAAAAATAAAACCATCACCATCATCTAATGAAGCATCAATTAGTTTGATTATCCCTTCATCATGAATCCTTGATAAGGATTCCCTTGAATTTATATCCCAACAACTCTAGATAGGATAATATCAGTTATTGACACTTAACACCCTTCCTACTCCTTAAGAGTATAGATTCCCACATAAATAGTGTAGCTATCATCCTAACTTAGGAAATGTTATTCCCTTTGGTCCTCCTTTCCTCTAGACTCATTTATTATATAGAAGTATTGATTTATCCTCCTCATGTCTTAATTTCCAATCTCACACCAAACCATTCTCCTCAAATTTATCATTTCTATACAAACCACATTTTTCTCAAATGTTCTTACAAATATGTGCCTATAAAGGTTTTGGTATGGGATGTTATGAGTAAGGACCACATGATTTCATTTTTAACACTCCAAACTTCACCCTAAGAGGAGGTTATTTAGGCCTACCTCTAATTTTGGGGTAACATGGGATTATCCCAAGGTTGTGGGTGACTTATCACTGGGTTAAACCTCTAGATTATGGGGCTACATCCCTTGGTGTATCCATTTAGGGCTCAAATCACTAATACCTACTAATTATCTAGTTGAAAAGGGATAGAGAATGCATATAATTAAACTTAGTCTAAGGGTGGTGATGGACTAATATCATTTGTCCACTCTCTTTATCCTTAAACAACACTAGTAAACAAGACAAATGACCAAATATTCTATCTCCAAGGGCTCCTATGCAACAATATTTCACATAGAGGTTGTACTAAGTGTTAAAATCATGAGATTAATTATAAGAATGTCTAAATCAATACACTAGTCAAATTTTAACTCTAAGTTCAGCTAATCATCACTCTAACACACTATGTGAACTATATAGGACCATATACTAGAAACTAGGTGTGATGAGGACTTGTAAATGGAGAGATACCTGACACATGTGAAAATAAAACAAGTATAACACACTAAAAAATCATGTAAGAATATTAAAATGATTAATTGCATTAGCTTAAGAGGTTTACAAGGTACAAATGTAGGTAGATTTTCCTCATACATAGGTGAGGGATGTGTTTGGCTAGTTGGCTAAAAGTATGAACTCCCTCCTTATTTCTTAGTTGTTCATATTTTTCACTAACCCTTAATTATTTGATTGACCTTATTATGTTTATGACCCCATTATTACCTTATTTACCTCAAAATAAGGTTTCTTTCTCAGATTTCTCCTCACCTATAGTCAGGGCTATAGGTGATGGTCCTAGGCTTAGACTATATGTGTTCATTTGAGAAAGTATGTATGATGTTCCATTTTTATCCTTGGGATATGAAAAAATGTTGATTATTTTATATGGATCTTTATAACCTTATAAAACATTCTTCAATCTTCTCACATCATTATCACCTCTAGCTTGTAGTCATAATCTTATGTGCAATCAATGAGAATCTTGACTGAGTTCTTATCTTGGGATCATTGAGATGATGTTGGTCATATTTTCCACTAATCACTTTGTCTCTATACCTTTTCATATGTATAATTACTCTAAAAGGCTCTTTAATACCTTTTTCATATCAAACCAATAATGACCACCCTAATTTCTTAATCTACCTTGAAAGGCCTAGTGAAAGTGCTTATCTCTCAAAGGCTTTAGGGATGGGAATGGATCTTGATTGTAAGGTAATGAGGATTATAAGTATATCAGTATGGAGGGTGATCATAAAATAAATCCCATCCATATTTCTATCTTGACTTAATAGTTCTTTATATCCACTATAGTGGCACCTTGTTCATACTTGTTAGGAGATCACGCAATGTACCTATGATAGCCACCTTGGAGATAGGACCCTAAAGGAATTATTTGATTTTTTAACACATTTGAGTGATTTGAGAAAATAAATATGATCTTAATTGGACTCTAATAAACTAATTACCTAATTTAAAACCATCACACACTTCCATTTCATGCATTATAGACTCTGTAAACTACCTACAACCTGTAAAAGAAGCAATCTTGGAGGTCTCATTCCTTTATAGGCTCACATATGTGAAAAAAGAGTGTAGAATATAATATAATAACCTTGGGACTCCATATGATACATTTAAAATCATTTGTTTCATTAGGTAGGCCAAAAATACATTGAAACCATTTCATTTGTGATCCCTAAATAGATGGAGAATACATTTTGACTGCTTACCTTCTTAGTGTTTGTTCATAAAGCATAGTATATGAATATGAAAACTAATTCCCATGATGTTAAATTAATGATACCCCCTTCCTTTATCCAATATATTAGCTCCTCATTTCCTCTCTCTTGTATGGATTGAGGAAAAACCTCAAAGCTTGTCCAAGTCTATCAAAGAGCTCGATGGAGAAGTGGGCCAATTTTTTACCTTTATAACCTTAAAACTCATGGATATATTCACATGATACCTTAAATGATACCCTTATGCATATTTATGACTCCCTCTAGTCATGGTCATATAGTACAAATCTATAAAATTTTAAACTCTTACAAAACTTGTAACTTTCCTTCATTTTTTCATGATTAAGACTTTGAAATGCCATTAAAGGATAGAGGGAGGGAAAATGTAAGTAAAAAAACATTCAAACCTATTTTTATGGTTGGGTTAAGTTTAATATAGACACCTTCCCATGTGTGGGACCAATCTAATGGGTAGGAAGTGGATTTGTTCCCTAAAATAGACCTTTATGCATATGAAACCATCTTATGATGGATTTGTGATGGGTTTGGGACTCTTAGGAGGTTTTTATTAATACAATTGACATATAAACACACATTTACAAAAAAATTATAATTAAATGTGACCAATATGAGGTTTTTGAGGACATTTGATGGCTTTACAAGGGTTATGATGCTTAAAACTATTTTGAATAAATATACAATAGGTGACAACCGAAGATACAGTTTATACTTCATGTGATGACATAAATAAGGATTAGACATGCATGTATCATGCTAACAAAAGTTATTATTAATAAAATGGTTAAAATAGGCCCAAATCCCATGATAAATAGAAACTTCAATCTTGTCAAATAACCTAACTTCAACTAAAGATCTTTAATCTCTTCAAACAAGGTTAAGACCATTCTCTATACTTCACAAGACATTTTTACACTCTCTTACTCAATGACCACCATGACCACTTAGTGTATCAACCAAAGACCTTAAAATAGATATTCTATATGATGACCTCTACAAGTAATGACTAGCATAACCATGACACCTTAATCAATGCTAATAAGTTTCAAAATGAGACCAAAGAAGACATCACCATGTGCAAGCTTAGGTAGGTGTCATGGGGAATTTTTTGATTGTAGGGGTTGAAATTTGTCCTGGGAGACCAAAATTTCAATAGTTGAACTAGGATATTTTAGAAAACCCCACAAAAAACATGGCCTTGGGTTTAATAAAATTATTAAATCCATTATGGAAGTCACCCCTTTATCCAATCTTGAAGAGAATATCATAGTATCACCATTTAACATTCCCCCTAAAATATATGATGTCATTTATATCCCCCTAATTTTTATCAATATTATCAACCTAGGACTTCTCACCTAGCGTAACAATGGAGAAGCTAAATCCATCCCCCTTACCTACCCTATATGGTAGAAGAGGAGTTTCCTACTATCCCCATTCTTCATTGTCAAGATGATGATTCTATCTTGACTTACTTAGGTGCATAAAACTCATATTTACACAATCCTCTACCGGTTAAAATGTGTAGCCTTTTAAATGAATCTACCATAGACTTTATAATAGGGTCTCAAGATGCCCCATGCATTGTTAAAATTAGTAAATATCTAAACCATCAGATGCATAAAGAATTCACCACCTTCTTGGTATACCATAGAAATGATTTTGATTGGTCATGTAGTGACATGCTAGGTATTAACCATACTATTATCATTCCTAATATTGTCACAATCCCTAAAGCTAAACCATTAAAGCAAAAACTCTAGAAGATGCATCCTCATGTTGTGACTTTATTCAAAAAAGAACTATAATTAATATTATTCATTAGTTTTGTTGTCCCCCAAAAATATCACTCATTTTTGGGACAACATTTGAACTATTTTGGTCTTACAGACAAAAATTGTCTCTTTCCTTTCTAAAATTTGTCCTGGGCATTCAAATTCCTTAGTTTTCAAGCTTCTCAAAAATCTACAGACTTTGCAAGCCAAGTTCAATGGGCTTCACAGGTTCTGCAGGTGGGTTCAACCAAAAGAATCAATTTCTAACACTTGGTCATTTTCAGATTGGTTCAGTGCCTTGGTTCAATCAAAAATCTCCATCAGCAAGCATCTAAGCAAATAAGGCTTGAACCGTTGAACCATTGAACCACTTTGGTTTAAATTTTTAATGAGTTCAAAGTTTAAAAGGTTCAACACTTTCAGTTTAACGGCAGGTTCAATCAAAGGAAGGTTCAATGGCTTGGTTCAACCAAGCGGTTCAATGCTTTGTTTCACTCAGTTGGTTCATCTACTTTGTTTCAATGCTTTGGTTCATCCTTTGGTTCAATTAAATGGTTTATTAGTTGGTTCAAAAGCTTTGTTTGAACCATTGAACCAAAGCTTGGTTCAACAGTTGGTTCAATGCTTCAGTTCATTTAATTGGTTCATCGGCTTGAACCATTGGCTTGAACCATTTTGGTTCAAAGCTTGGTTCATCGGCTTGGTTCAACCAAGTGGTTCAATGTTTTGGTTCACTCAGTTGGTTCACTCACTTGGTTCAACACTTTGCTTTATTTGATTGGGTCAATGTTTGGTTCAACCAAGTAGTTCAATGCTTTGGTTCAATCAAGTGGTTCATCGACTTGGTTCAATGGAGCTATTCAACAGAGTGGTTCAATAAAGTGGTTCAACAGATTGGTTCAACATTTGGTTTAACCAAGTGGTTCATCAGCTCAATTCAAAGGAGTGGTTTAATGCAAAAATTCAAAGAAGCCTCCTGAAGGACAAGTGCCCTTGCAGAGGGCACTTGGTCGACAAAAACACCCTTTGGAAGGGTCATTTTCAAAGAAGGCCGCAAAGGTAATTATTTTAGATTTTTGTTTAAGGAATTCAAAAAATACTAAGGCAAGAAGCAATTCCTTTATACTTTTTGTCTGAAGGAATTTGGGAAAGCAACTGTGGGCAGAAAGCTCGAAGAAATTTCCAAAGAAGCATAGGCAAAGTGATCAAACAATTATGTAGATTTTTGTCCATGGGAAATTTTTGTAGACTTTTTGTCCATGGGATATTTCTATGAACTTTTTGTCTGTGAGAATTTGTCTGCAAAGAAAGCTTGGGGAAAATGCCTATGGGAATTATCTGTAGGAAATGTTTGTGAGAGAATGTTGAAGCCCGAAGGCCATCCAAAGACTGCCCGAAGGGTAGATACCCTTGTGGGGGGCTCTTCCTGACCCAAAGCAGATCATTTTTTAAGGCTCAAAAGGGTAGGTTCTTTCTAGGAAAGTGCCAAATAGAAAAGCCAAAGAAGGACCAAGGGGTGACACACTCGAAGATGTCAAATTCAAGACAATGAACTAGTCGTTGAAAATGTATTAACAGCTGTGTGAACGTCAATTTCAAAGCTCATAAAATAGTTGTTGATCTTTGTAATCTATAGACCCAATGCATTCATAGGCTTTAAGGCCAAGACCAGTAGAAAGTGAGGAAGGAACAAAATATCAAATTGAATCCAAGACCCGATTCAATTAACCAAAAAAGGAGGAATGATGAAGAAGGATCAGATTGCTAGGTGGACATTGAAAGTTTCAAACTTTCAATAGCATGACTTGTTTCTCTGCATTGAGAAAAACAAATGGGTAGATGCCCCCAATTTCTAGCCTATCTTCCTAATAGTTTTCAATGTAACATGATGTGTTACTGTTCTTGAGTCCTTCTTGAAGAGGCTATATAAGGGATTCTCTTTTATTTTAAATGTATCTCTTTTTGACAATCAGAACAAAACTATACACAAATTGAAAGGCATTATTGAGACTTTGAGCTCAGATTATTGATCATATTTTGTTATTGGAATAAGAAAGCAAGTGATTTTTTAGACTTTGTGTTGTGATATCTTTATTGTTGAGGAAATTGTTCTTATGTCTTTTTCCTTAATATATCTTCTATTCCTTTAATTCAACAAGTAGAATTAGTGACAGCAGTCAGGAAGGTGTCCTGAAGAGTCAACTATGGAGAGACTTTGTGCCTCCATAATTGCCTTTAGTGTGTTTTCTTTTCATTTCTATGTAAAGGACTTTGGGATGACTTTGTGCCCTCATTGTCCTTCGTATCTTACTCTTGAGAAATTCAGGTGGAGACTTTGTGCTACATCTCGATTTATTAGTTACTACGTCCTTGGTTACATTTTGTTGTTACTACTAGGAGTACTCTTATGGCTAGCTGAATAGTACTTCTGAAAGAAGAGGAGTGTTGTCTGTCATTTCCCTTGAGTTTTTCCTTTGATCCACATGCATCATCTCTAAAAAAAGAGAGATGGATGGTTTGTCCTACCCTTGAGTATTATTTTCTATTTATATATATATATATATATATAGCATATCCATAGGGAACCTCCCCTTGATGAGAGGAGAGATCAGTCCCCTTTTGATGTGGTAAACCTACAAATTTGGATGACTAATCTTCTTACTTTGGCTGATCAGACCTATTTTGTTTATCAGTACACTGATCGATAAAATATTCAACCAATAATTTTTGGTGACTCCGCTGGGGATATACATAATTTTTTTCAATTTGGAACCTCAAGTTTCAAATTAAAACATCCCCTATGTCTTACCCATTATCATTATAACCCTTATCCATTACATATTCTGGTGAATCTATTACTTGTCTTATCCATTATCCATTTATAGCCTTACCATCTTCCTCCACCTCTATTATTTTATCTAGTCTACAAAACTAGAGCTGTTGGGAAAGAGTGCATAGTTTAAAGCCTCAAGCTTCAAACTGAAGCAAAGTCAATTCTTTTTCATTTTTGTTTCACAATCTAGTAGATTCAAGGTATACACAAAGCCAAAGGGCTAAAAGTATCATTGACCCTGTATTCGAGTTGGTACATCAAAGTGATTTTGATCTATTTCCTTCACCATCTCATCTCCAACAAATGAAGAGCTTTCCTCCTACTAAAGGTATCATTGACCCTGTATTCGAGTTGGTATCCACTTCTACTATTGATAAAGCTTTGCCAATAATTACCCCTCTGAGATTTGTTATCCCTCCTTTTCATAATCCTATAATGGTAGTTCAAGGCCCCTGGGGTAATGCTTTTGGTCCTATCAATCTTACTCCACCTCTACATGAGCTTCCACGTAGTTCAAGGAAGAATTTCCCCAAATTCTATGGTGATAGAAAATTTCATCTTGATGAACACATTACAGCCTTTAGCATAGCTTGTGGAGTAATTGGAGTAGAATTTAAAGATGTAGCAGTTAGGCTATTTGTAAAAACATTACAAGGCACTATTGTAGATTGGTTTTATCATCTATAGGCTCCGTCAATAACTAATTGGAATACCCTCAAAGCTAAGTTTGAAGCCAGATTCAAACCTACAAAAGATGCACATGCACTTTTGGCTCAACTTACATAGATGAAGAAAGAGCCTCATGAACCAATGAGAGACTTCATAGCCAAATTTGACAAATTGAGTAACATAATTCATATATTAGCTCAACCTACACCTAAGAATCTCAAATGCTTCTTCATTAATTCTTAGTTGCTTGAAGTTAGTTTTCTTTTGAGACATGCTAGTCAAATAGATCTTGTTGTAGCTCAATTTTTGGCCACTGAGGTAGAAGATGATCTCATCTTAGCAGGGAAGATAAGAAGAAATCCAAACAAAAATAGATCCTTATCATATTTTGAATATTCATCTACAGGCACCACTAATCCAATGGTGCAAAAGCTATCAAATGAAGTTTTAGCCTTGAAAAGACAAATGGCACAAGGAATATCTTCTACTTCATATAGAGATATGTCAAGAAGGACATTTCCAAATTAGTCATATCAAGGCAATGCTACCAAGAATCAAGGGCAGCCAAATCATCTTCCTCCCCCACAAGGGAAACTTACCCTTGAAGCTCTTCTAACCAACTCAACAGTTGGATATTTGGAAACAAAACATGATTTCTCTTTCCAACCTAAGTTTGAGCAAGAAAATGATGATGATCTCTTCACAGAGGATCAAGAAGAATCAGCTGGTGACTCCCACATTGGTTTCCTGAACTACCAGGATGAATCTAAAAGCAAAGGAGAAGCTATTGATGAATCATATGAAATGTTTACTAGGTCCAAGAACTAATCATTCTATAAAGTTGATAAAGGGAAGATAGAGGAGCAACCTTAACCAGCAATTACAATTACTAAGCGTGGAACCACTCTGCCTTTTCAGTCAAAGGATCTGGTGATCACCCCAAATGTAAGTACATAAATTTCACCTTCACCTTCTACTTCAAATAAACAAACCAACCCACCTCCCATCCCTCCTAAAACTCAAAAGGTTGAATTAACTTTCTCTATACCTTGCTCAATTCAGTCATGTGACATAATCAATCATGTTAAAAAGACAAAAATACAAATGTCAAAATTTGAATATTTGCAGTTCAATCCTGATCAATTGGATAAGTTGGTCCAATGTGTCAAGAACCAAACTATCCCTACAAGACAAGAGGTTAAGAAAATAATTCTTGATTCCACAAATAACATGCCCATTCCAAATAATCTTGTCTTTACTCCTCTAGATGCCCCTAGGAAAATAGAACCTTTCTATGTTTCCCTGTTAATGAATGGTCACAAGCTGAGTAATTGTATTATAAACTCAGGCGCATCTGACAATGTCATGCTTGCTAAAGTAGCTAAGTCTCTAGGCCTCACACTGACCAAGACATTTGGGAGATGTTTCTCCATAGAGAATAAGCAAATACCACTACTAGGGCAAATCAAAGATGCCCAATTTGCATTGGCAGCCTTTCCAGACAAGAGAATCAAGATGACTATCTTGGTGGCTGACGTCCCAACATCCTATGGCATTTTGCTTGGATGAAATTTTTGTAAGGACATGGGAGGAGAACTAAGCATGGACCTATTTGAAGCAAGGATTCCTATCCAATGTGTAATTAACATATTGCTTCCTAAAAAGGAGGTAAAATACGTGGTCACCCAAACATCAGCCGCTGCAGCACAAATTTTGTTTGAGTCTTCAAGCAAGGTAATTATTTCTTTACCATAGAGGATGTTCATGTTTTTACAGATGAAAGTCCTATAGCTTACAATCCAATAATTGATTCAAACAAGACTTCAGGAGAATTGGTAGGGCACAATACAAGTAAGGAAGGATCTTCCATCTCTAATGAAGAGAAATATGATAGGAGATTAGCTTCTGATGATACTTCAATTTTGAAATCTAATGGCAGTAATTTTTTCACCAATGATAGAGTTGAGACTGTGTTGATATCTCTTCAAGGAGATATTCTTCCTTCATGCAATTCGCAAGTTAGCAACACCAACAACATAGCTGGATGTGAATCTCTATTGCTCAGATTAAAGATTAATCAAGATGAAGAGATCAAACTCCTTCATATCAAAGGATATGCTAAGCTAATAGTTTGTCAAGAGTTTGATTTGGACAATCCAATCATATGCTAGACTAAATTAGAAGAACAACCAATTATGGTAATGGACCATGCTGCTACAAATCAAAATCAAGCAAAGGAACCCTTTGCCAAGAAATCAAGGAGTTATGGCTTTCAAATTGAAGGCCACATCCTGCCATGGGGCAAGAAGAAGAAAGAGTCAATAGGAAGATGCAAAAAATCAATTTCATGGTGGAGAGCTCCATTCGCCTGTCACCATTTCTAGGGATAAAATGTCTTCTTACTGGTTTATCAGGATATAGCACTATTTTCACTGTCTCTCAAGAAGTAGAATTTGAAATACTTCAATTTTTGAAGTATCAAATCATTTCATCTATACATATGTATATTTGTATAGTTTTTAATTTTGTTGTGTTGTGTTTGTTTTCATTTTTATAGCCTTTCATTTTTGGGTAGCATGACTCCATAGCCCAATGGTACACATGAAGACACTGAAGATTCTAGATTCTACTCCCTTCAATTCTTTTTATAATTGATAGAAGTTCCCCAACTTCAGCTAGCTATTATCCCCCAAAAATATCACTCATTTTTGGGACAACATTTGAACTATTTTGGTCTTACAGACAAAAATTGTCTCTTCCCTTTCTAAAATTTGTCCAGGGCATTCAAATTCCTTAGTTTTCAAGCTTCTCAAAAATCTACAGACTTTGCAAGCCAAGTTCAATGGGCTTCACAGGTTCTACAGGTGGGTTCAACCAAAAGAATCAGTTTCTAACACTTGGTCATTTTTAGTTTGGTTCAGTGCCTTGGTTCAATCAAAAATCTCTATCAGCAAGCATCTAAGCAAAGAAGGCTTGAACCGTTGAACCATTGAACCACTTTGGTTCAAAGGTTCAATGAGTTCAAAGTTTAAAAGGTCTAACGCTTTTAGTTCAATGGTGGGTTCAATCAAAGGAACAGTTTAATGGCTTGGTTCAACCAAGCAGTTCAATGCTTTGTTTTTCTCAGTTAGTTTATCCGCTTTGTTTCAATGCTTTAGTTCATCCTTTGGTTCAATCAAAGGGTTTGTCAGTTGGTTCAAAAGCTTCATTTGAACTGTTGAACCAAAGCTTGGTTCAATGGTTGGTTCAATGCTTCGGTTCATTCAATTGGTTCATCGGCTTGAACCATTTTGGTTCAAAGCTTGGTTCATTAGCTTCATTCAACGTTTGGTTCAACCAAGTAGTTCAATGCTTTAGTTAACTCAATTGGTTCACTCACTTGGTTTAATGCTTTGCTTCATTCACTTGGTTTAAAGACTTGGTTCAACATTTGGTTCAACCAAGCAGTTCAATGCTTTGGTTTAATCAAACAGTTTAATCAAGTGGTTCAACAGAGTGATTCATCGACTTAGTTCAATGGAGTGGTTCAATAGAGTGGTTCAATAGATTGGTTCAATGTTTGGTTCAACCAAGTGGTTCATCAGCTCGGTTCAAAGGAGTGGTTCAACACAAAAATTCAAAGAAGCCTCCTGAAGGACAAGTGCCCTTGCGGAGGGCACTTGGTCGACAAAAACACCCTTCGAAAGGGTCATTTTCAAAGAAGGCTGCAAAGGTAATTCTTTCAAAGTTTTGTTTAAGTAATTCAAAAAAGACTAAGGTAAGAAGCAATTCCTTCATAATTTTTTTTTGAATGAATTCCTTCAGACAAAAAGTCTGAAGGAATTCGGGAAAGCAGCTGCAGGCAGAAAGCCCAAAGAAATTTCCAAAGAAGTAAAGGCAAAGTGATCGAACAATTTCATAGAATTTTTGTTTGTGGGAAATTTTTGCAAAATTTTTGTCCACAATAAATTTCTATGGACTTTTTGTCTACGGGAATTTGTCTATGGAGAAAGCCTGAGGAAAATGCCCACGGGAATTATCTGCAGGAAATGTCTACGAGAGACTGCTAAAGCCCAAAGGCCATCCAAAGACTACTTTAAGGGTAGATACCCTTGCATGGGGCTCTTCCTAAACCAAAGTGGATCATTTCTTAAGGCATGAAAGGGTAGGTTCTTTCCAGGAAAGTGCCAAATAGAAAAGCCAAAGGACCAAGGGGTGATGCACCTGAAGACATCAAATTCAAGACAGTGAACTAGCCGTTGAAAATGTATTGATGGGTATATGAACATCAATTTCAAAGCTCATAAAATATATGTTGATCCTTGTGATCTATAGACCTAAATGCATTCATAGGCTTTAAGGCCAAAACTAGCAGAAAGTGAGGAAGGAACAGAACAGTAAATTGAATCCAAGACCCAATTCAATTAACTAGAAAAGGAGGAACGATGAAGGATTAGATCACCAGGTGGACATTGAAAGTTGCAAACTTTCAATAGCATGACTTGTTTCTCTGCATTGAGAAAAACAAATGGGTAGATGCCCCCAATTTATAACCTATTTTTCTAACAGTTTTCAATGCAACATGATGTGTTAATGTTCCCGAGTCCTTCTTGAAGAGGCTATATAAGGGACTCTATTTTATTGTAAATGTATCTCTTTTTGATAATTAGAATGAAACTCTGCCCATATTAAAAGGCATTACTGAGACTTGGAGCTCAGATTGTTGATCATATTTTGTTATTGGAATAAGAAAGCAAGTGATTTTTTAGACTTTGTGTTGTGATATCTTTGTTGTTGAAGAAACTATTCTTATGTCTTTTTCCTTAATATATCTTCTGTTCCTTTAATTCAACAAGTAGAATTAGTGAAAATAGTCAGGAAGGTGTCCTAAAAATTCAATTGTGGAGAGACTTTGTGCCCCCATAATTGCCTTTAGTGTGTTTTCTTTTCATTTCTATGTAAAGGACTTTGGGATGACTTTGTGCCCTCGTTGTCCTTCATATCTTACTCTTGAGAAATTCAAGTGGAGACTTTGTGTTGCATCTCAATTTGTTGGTTACTAAGTCCTTGGTTACATTTTGTTATTACTACCAGGAGTACTCTTGTGGCTAGATAAATTCCCTTGAGTTTTTCCTTTGATTCACATGCATCATCTCTGAAAAAAGAGAGATGGATGGTTTATCCTACCCTTGAGTATTATTATATATATATATATCCATAGGGAACCTCCCCTTGATGAGAGGAGAGATCAGTCCCCTTTTGATGTGCTAAACCTACACATTTGGATGACTAATCTTCTTACTTTCGCTGATCAAACCTATTTTATTTATCAGTACGTTGATCGACAAAATATTCAACCAACAAGTTTCATTTAGCCAATTAATTACCCTTAATGGGTGTTTAATATTATTCCTATCATAAAACCCATGGGTGGTCTCCATCTTTGTACCAATTTTTGAGACCTTAATCTCACTTGTCCTAAAGATGACTTTTGTCTCCCTAACATCGACCAACTAGTGGACCTAATAGCTATCCATAAAATATTGTCACTTACAAATGGATTTTATGGATATAATCAAATATTTATTGCCCTAGAAGACTAACATAAGACTTCCTTTATTACCCCTTGAGGGAATTTTTTTTATAAGGTTGTGCCTTTTAGCCTAAAGAATGTAGAAGCCACTTATCAAAGAGCTATGACTTATATTTTTCATGATATAATCCATAAAATTGTCAAAGATTATGTGGATGACCTTTTAAACAATTCAAAGCTCCAAAAATACCATCTTGTTATTCTTAAAATAATATTTGACCACTTAATCCAATTTTGTGTATGTCTCAACTCTAAAAATGTGTTTTTAGAGTCTTGATCGGTTAGATCTTGGGTTTTATTATCTCTATCAATCGTATAGATATTGATCCCACTAATATTAGGGCTATCATAAACATGCCACCCCTATCCAAACTTAAGCAAATTCATATCATGTAGGTAAAATTACATTCCATTCATCATTTTGTCTCAACTATCTAATCGATGTCAATTATTCCATCATGTTTAAAGAAAGATACCTAGTTCCTTTGGGATTTTAATTTTTAGGAGGCCTTTGAATCTCTAAAAAACTATCTCCTCTCCTTGCTAGTTCTTATTCCTCATAACGAATGGAGACATTTCTTACTATATATTTCAGCCATATATAATGCTTTGAGGGCTATGATTTCCCATCATGATGAGTAGGATAAAGAACAGGCAGTTTATTACATAAGTCTTACTCTCATTTAAGACATGTTATACACATACAAAAAAAACTATATGGCTTTGGTTTTGGTGGATTGTAAGCTTCTCCATTATCTATTTAATCATAATACCTACATAATCACATGTATTAATCCCCTTAAGTTTATGCATTCAAAGCCTTAACAAAATTATTGTATGGCTAAATGGCTCATGCTTTTAGCCAAATTTGACTTGGATTTTCTCCATCAGAAGTTAGTTAATGGCTAGATAATCATTGATAAGTTAGTTTAAGAACCTCTTATAGGTGGTCAAGCCTTTAATTTTAAATTCCCTGAAGGATCTATCATTTCCACTTCCCAAGTAGATCCTAATTATTAGATGATTTTATTATTTGATGGATCCAAATGTGAGCATGAAGGGGGTACATGAATCATTTTAATACCTCTATAGGGAATGCATATACCTTTATCCTTCAAAATAAATTTCAACTACACTAATAACATGATAGAATATGAATCCTTAATCATAGGTCTTCAAACTACTTTAACCCTAAGCATTAAGTCACTTTATATCTATAGGGATTCCCAGTTGGTTGTCAATCAGATTAATGGCATGTACTAGTACAAGAATGACATCCTTAATAGATACAACATGTTATATGATCAACTATTATCCACCTTTAATTTCTATACCATCCAATCCACTCCCCATTCAACCAATAAACTCGTAGATACCATGGCCTCTTTAGCTTCCTTTATCCAATCCTCCTCTCAAGAATCCAAACTTTGTGTCCTCATACAAAAAATTAACCAATCATATTATACCATACCTTATCTACCTTCTATCCATAATCTGTAATAAAATCACTTAGACCTTTAGTACATATATATGTTCAATTATTTGTCTAAGGGTATTATCCCTCCTGATCTATCCTAAAATGGTAAGTATGCTTTTCAATAGTGAACCACCCATTATGTTATACTAGGATGTGTTCTCTATAAGTGAGGATTCAATGGTCTACTCCTATATCTCCAAAATTCTAAGGTTACTCTTGTAATCAAAGAAACACATGATGGGTTATGTGGTGGAAACTTTAGCGGTCTAGTTGTTGCCAAGAAAATTATTTACATAGGTTATTATTGGCCCACTTTGAATTCGGATTGTTATGAATTTGTCAATAAATACATAAAATGTCAACACACTAATGTATCACATGTACCTAGTCATATACTATAGGTAGCCAAAGACTTTTAGACATTTTCTCAATGGGGGATAGATCTTATAGGATAAATTAATCCCAAATATTCTTAGTGACATAAATTTATCATTACCACCACCAAATATTTCACTAAGTGGGTGGAGGATATTCCCCTTATTTTGACCAAAGCAGACAAAATTTTATTAATCATCATATTATCTATCACTTTAGTGTACCTTATAATATCATTACAAATAATTGAAAATATTTTAAAAATAAGCAATTCTAAAAACTCTATGATTCCTTTAATATTAATATAATTTTTTCTTTGCCTTATTATCTGTAATCCAATGGATAGGTTCAAGCATCTAACAAAACCCTTATTAAAATGCTAACCAAGGTAGTCAATAAGACTGTAAAGAACTAACATCTTCATATTCATTTCACTTTGTGGGCTTATCTCACTAGTGTTCGAACCCTTATGGGTGATAACCCTTTTTGTTTTGTCTATGGCACATAATATTTCCCCCCTCTATAAATTCAAATTCCTTCTCTTCGGATTTCTCTTATAGACATTGTTTTAGAAGAAGACTATTGCCAAGAGAGATTATCATAGACTGAACTCTTAGATGAACATCAATCTATGGCCCTCTATTATCTCCATGTATATCAATAAATAATAAAATGTGCATATAATCAACATTTAAAATAATGAGAGTTTAATATTGGTGATCTTGTCCTTAAATAAAATCAACATGTCATAAATATGGAAAAAAATAAGTGAAGAAATTTTTTCTCTAAATTGGCTTGGACTATATATTGTCACTCATAAATATGGATATAGGGCATATCATTTGGCCTATCTTGATGGAAAATCAGAACATAAGCCTCTTAACACTTTGCATCTGCATCTTTTCTATTGTTAATAAACTTAAAACAAACTATAATTAGCATAGGCTCACCTCCTTTGGTGTAGAAACAACCTAAGACCACACCTCCTATCACTTTAAAAATACCTAATAATGATAAATAATCACATGGATATTTGATAGCATTTCTATTCTAACATTAAATATGAACACCCCAGCTATGTTCATAGCATGTTCTAAATGGAAAAGCTCCACCTATAATAATAATGAGCCCCAAATCATTATTTCCTAAAATATCTCATCTAAAAATTTTATTTTAAGGATAGAAATATAGTCTCATGTAAATAACTTTTAGTCAACTTAGGTTACCATAATCTAAATTAATAATCCAGGATAAAAATAAATATCAAATCAAAAGGGAAAAATCATAGATTTATCCCTTAAAAGACAATTGTGAAAGCATATATTCTAAATTATAGACCACTCCCTCAAAGGATGGCTATCTAAAGTAGTAAATACAATGTAAAACTTCCCACATTGATCATTTTTATAAAATTATATCTTTAAAAGAAAAATCCTTGAAGAAAAGTTCAAAGTATTCCAAGAAATCTTTTTGCATTGATTAACTCTCTCAAAATTCATAGACTTCCCACATTGATTAGTCTACGTAGAAGGTTCTAAGGTTACCCTTATAGCTCTAAAAACATGAGACAAGACTTATATTCCTAATGAAGTAAGATTTGACCTACATCATGTGAAAATCAAATCTATATTAATTCCCCTCTAAGGGGTCCTAAAATTAATTGACATAAGGTTGTTAAAAGTAATTATTAATAGTAAACAAATAATGCACATGCACATATAACAAGTTATTTTCTATGGTTAAGGTCCAAGCCAATAACGAATCATAAAAACCTTATTTGTTATTTATCATAATCATTAAAATTTAAATCAAATCAAACTATTCATTGTTTAAATTTATTATCTATCCAAAAATATCATAAAAATCAAATCTATAAAATCATTAATCACTATAACTTATCCCATTATTATTATCCATAAAAACATAAAGCAAAAAATTAAAATATATAATTTTCTACCATCATATAAATCACATAATAAATCCTTAGCCATGTAAAAAATTAAAACATGTCGCATAATATAAAGCTATAAATCACATCAACATAATCTTAAAACATCTAATGCAATGTTACTCATAATCAATAATTAGGAATATATATATATATATATATATATATATATATATATATATATATATATATATATATATATATATAATCATGAATGAGCATCATCTGAAGTCTCAAAGTATAATAATATACAAAGTGTCTCTATGGCCAGTACATTTTTCAAAATATAGTAAATAAATAAAATGAATGTGGCTCAAATTGATTTTATCTCCATCCCAATCATCTCTCCCTTATAATACACTCCCCAAGCTAGTTGACCCACCATGAGTACTATGTGATTATCTCACCTACATTAGTACATAAGTAGCATATCAAGGTAAATCTAGTACCCACTCTATCATGATATGATCATAGTATCATAGATCTAAATTAATATCCTAGTAACTATCCAAGCTCATTATCCCCCTATCCTATACTAGGTCCTGCTCCTCCATACCTAACTACCCTGAAACTACCATAGTACCTCCCCATATTATATCCCTCTCTACATGATATCTATCATGATCTCACACTACTTGATCATGAATCCCCTATAGTACCTATAGTTGCACCTATAAAGAATCATAACTACCATGTATCTTTGATAAAGTCCCCTATAGTGTGGCCACCCATCCCTATAGTAATCACACTCTGAAAAATCACCCATACATCTACCTCCCTTGGTTCCTCTTCCCTTACCTTCTCCCTACCTCCTCCATATCCACATCTCTTACATTTTTCAAGGCCATTATACTCTCTCTAAACTCTCTTCCATCTGATTCCCTTACTAAAATGAATATGCCAAGGTACATCCTACATTATACACCTCTATGGTCATTGGCTCTTACTCTAGTCATGGATGTGGATCAACATAATCGACCTTTAGAAGCCCATTCTCTATATCATCCTTCTTATATAAAAGTAGTACATCTGGGATCCTTGTGTCAACCCACACTATTTCCTTACCCTATCAAACTAAAATAACTCTAGGTGTTATACTCTCCTCCCCTACATCCACCTATCTTATTGTTTGCCAGATAACTCCCCTCTACCCTAGGCCATGACATAAACCCCACATATGGTCTACAAATCACATCCCCCTCATATAACCCATATATAACCCATTGATAATAATCTAGGTCACATATAATGCCATTAATAAAAGGTCTCATAAGGTTTTCCTTCTTTTGAAGGAAGGCCACACTCAATGTTATTTGGTGCCATTGTGCCCATAGAATACCAAGTGGGTGAACTACTCCAATGTGCTCATAATATTAGCTCTATATAATAAATTTCATATCCAACATTAACCTCCATTATTTCCTCTACCCCTAAAACTCTCTATACACTTATGTAAGAAGGGTTGGTGCCCATGAAAATACTATGTGATGTTCCCACATATCCACTACAACACTAGTCAATATCTAGGGAAATTAGCCTCCCACTAAATCTAGTAATACATAGCAAGAGATGGATAACATCATCATCATTATAACTAGTTTCCCCTATGCATCCTCATCATATAGGCCCTTAAACACAAAACCCCCAGCTATAAATGTTATGTCCATAACATCCTCTTTATATAATTATGCTAGCATCATTAGATGTCCCCTCTCATTCACTAGTATAATCACTATACTCTATACTAGTAGACATAGTATACAGTAGATGTCCTTCACCATCATGGTGATATTTCCTATCGATAGCTAAAATGTCCCAGTAGTCACATCCCACTACTCCAATAAATCTACTAATATCTCCACATCTCTGTGTATATGGTGATAATGGTGTAATCCTCTAAAACCAATAGCCTCTAAGTGTTCCCAATCCTCATCACCCATTTGGTCTTATAACTACTTTGATAGTGGTGTAACTCAGTCCTACATGATCAATTGAGTCCGTGCCTATAATTTTAGGTCAACATTGATAGTTTTGAGTCCTCTACTCCTAAGCTCTCTTAAGATTTTCCTATTCTAGATTAAATCATCAATGATCCTACAAAATTGATACTAATCCTCAAGGATCAATGTCAATTATGTATCAATCAATGATAATTAAAAAAATATCAATGTTGATCGGTTAATAATTGATGTTTATCCTTGCATCTTTTTGTACTACTATCTAAAAAACCTATAAAAACTAAAAAAATTAAAAAAAAAATCAAGAAAATACAAAAATTTCAAAAAACTTAAAACCTACCTCGTCATGTGAACATTTCCACCTCCTCTATCTACTTATGCTAGCCTCCATCATTTGTACTTATCCCATACATGTAAATAAGTGTCAATTTATTTAATCTTGAAGAATGTAACACATTAGGCATACTGTATATAGCCCTTAGAGATTGGTATTGATTCTATTGCAATTGATGTTAATTTTGTGCAAATAAAATTGATCTATATGAATCAATATAGATTGATCCATTTGGATCATTATTTTCACTAATTATAAATTTTTTGCATCCCTTCAATCTTGACCTAGGGCTGCCTGAGTTATCTTTTGTTACAACTATCATGTTAATTGTTACCTAGTATTACTGTCTAGTATACATATACCCCCTAGTGATCCCATAAACTTTAAGAGGTATACACTCATTATGAAAATATCCCTTATGGATCTTTTGAATGTACCTCACCTTGAGAATAACTGTCTCTAGGCAACACACATGTGCCAATCACACCAAATGATTTGGTCAGCCCATCCTAGCCTTCCTTCTCTTGATTCACTTCAATTGATCCCACTTATTCATAGTTATGTTAATCCATTACTTATTTGTCTTAGGGAATTTTTTATTGGATATCCTACATTTTATTCATGAAAAATTGTACTTCATTGCTACCCTTGAAACTTTGATGATCATTTACTATCTATCTTATCCATTACTACCTCATTTTTGAACCCATTACCAATTTATCATCCTTCACCAGCTCCTATTTTGAGGGGGGATACCTCCTCACATGAACCTAGGGAATTATAACTCTCTTATTTTTTGTCTCATGACAAGTTATTATAAACTACTCAACAAAAAGGGGAAAATATAGGTACTAATATTTCACACAATAATATTTGTGCTAGTAAGGTCCTAATTCTCTTTTCCCATTCCATCCCTATTTCACCCCACGTAATTACCTAATTATAATTTGACCCTTACCCCATGTAATTAGTTTTATTAATTATTGTTTCAATTAAGTAAATTGTTTTAATTAATTACCTATAGTTAAAATATAGCTAAATCTCCCAAATTATAATAAAAGTAAATTATTTTAACCCCCTAACAAATCCCTCACCATCCAAAATTTGTTCAACAACTTAAGGCCTAGTTTAAAATCATGGTTGAAACCATTTCAATATTCTTTGGTAAAATTAGGTGAGAATAATTATTGGTCCCCATGATCGACATCGATTCTGTTGAATTAACATCAATTTAATCACAGGTCTCCCTTGAACAAATGACTATAATTTTTCTCCCATAATCTACACTGGAACACTGAAGGAATTTATTTGGAATGTTTTCTCAATAATTACTTGCCTATTGGAAATCCACATTCCTGCATCAGCCCCTTAGCACTCACACAATGGTCATAAATCATCTCATCAACCTTTTAATTGATACAAATTAGGATCCATATGAAAGTAAGTACATTTACTTGTTTTAACCACTTTTATTTCTTTACATTTTATTTTATAGTCTAATTTATCATTTTTATCATTAATAAAATTTCCAAATCCATCATAAGTTACCCTATATCCCATCAAACCAATCCTTATACCCCTATCCTCATAAATTTGTCTATAGTTATAGAATCGATGTTGATTCCCAAAATCAACATTGATCATGTAGGATTAGCATAAATCTCTATTTAAATCCTTTTCTGTATGAAATTCAAATTCATTTCTATTAGAATACCTAAATTAATCTTTATTAGTTTTTTATTAAACCATGAGTTTTCACTTGTAGATGGCATTGCCCAGAGTTGTGGATGACATAATCATAATTCATAATTTTCTTATTGTCTAACATCCTTTCTTCTCTAATTAGAGTGACATTTCCTTTGAATTAGGAATCTATGTAATTATATTCAACCCCACCATAGAGGCCATTGCCGATCATCTAGAAGTAATAAAAACAAAATAAGACTCAACTGAAGCTTATTGGAATGTTATTTTTTCTAATCTCCATGTAATAGATGTACATTAATATAAATCATTTAAATTTCATATCCATATCTCTATATGCATTATTTTAATTTGTTTTCCTATATTTATCCACTTAAGTGCTTATAAAGTGGGATGGTATCCTTATTATGAAGTGCACCACTTCCTAGGTCTAGTGTAGTACTAAGCAATCCACTCACATATCATATTAATCAATCTTTTTGAGTTTTCTCTTATGTGCAGGTAGTCCTTCTTAGCCAAAAATGAGTCCCATGTCATTGGATCAATGGTGCATAATATTTTGAAACATAGATAAGCCTTGAAACTTTATATCTCAATTTTAATTTTTAGTTGTTTATTTTATAAAAGAACGAACATAAAAAAATAATTAAATAAAACATTCAACCTTAACAGGACCACATTAGCTTTTCCTAGCTTTTCAATATTTTCTATGATAAATTATTGTAAAAGTAGTAATCATCTGATGATTCACCTACCTACTACTATTTTATTAATTAAGTATTTTATAAATGAATGATCTACGTATATAAACATTTTATATCTAGTAATGTAATGGTGAAACTTCTTTATATCATAGATAAAATCAAGAAATTCATTTTCTATGGTTTATAGTTTATTTCAATAGGAGTTACATTTTTTGAGATAATAGATTACATACATCTTGTATACACATAATATTTTTAAAATTTATCAATTATTGATGTTTTATCTCTTTCAAGAACTTACCAACTCTTAATCTCTCTGAGTGCATGCCTTAAAGGGTACATCAATAAAGGGTTGGGAAGAGCATTGGTGCTTTGTAAGATTTTTATTCCCTATACCACCACTTAAAACCAACACAAGTCTCTCCTATATGTTTTTATAAGATTTGACACCTTTATTACCTTCTCATCCAAGAAATTAACCACCTCAAATATCCCCTACCTAATCCAAACCTCTTTTTATCATCCTCCAAACAAAATCAAATTGGCTTACCTTATTATATAAATTTAGCATGTAACAGGACTAAGTTGGCTAGCAGACTTAGTTGGGACCTAACTACTTTATTTCCTAATCAACTAGGTCAATTAGGATGATTGAGTTAGATAAAACTTATGAAGGGTTTAGGGTTACATCCAACTATATAAACACATCCTTTACCCCATTTTACAAGAAATATAGATAAAGAATCAATCATTTTCACATTTTCTTATCCACCATTCTACTTGAGGAGTCATTGCTTAGGGTTTCATACTTCATTTGAAGAGAAGAATCTTGTCTTATGAGAAAATTGTTTTGGATGCATAGGATAATTATTATATCCTATAACTAACATATATTTATTATCTAACCTCTTTAAAAACACCATTGGCCAATGAAGAGATTAAGGCTCAGTGGGTTCATCTTCAAGGTAAGTATTCCTAACTCTTGCTCCTCTTTTATTAGTAGATATATTTACATGTATTATATTATGAATGTATTTATCTCTCCATTCTTAGGATTAACTCTACATTAAATTCATTATAGTTATTCTTTTCATGTTTAATTTTATGTTTATTATCCCCCATTTGTTCCATAAGCTTTGGTGAGCACTAAATTAGATTTACTTTACTTTGTTAGAAACCATAAGAATTAGCTAGGGTTATTATGTGGTATTTCTCAACTAGAGGATTTTTAACCCTCTCTAATGACATTTTATGGTATTATACCCATTAATTAGGTCTATCAGATCCATATTAGTCATGACCCCGATTGTCTAAATGTACTAACAAGTCTAAGGGCTAGTTTGATTTATATTATTTGATCTAGGATTGATTTTTAGATTAGCTTCACTTTCCCTTGTATAAAAATCTTCCCTTCTTCATATTTTTGTTTAATAACCAATCCCATTATATTTTAGATGAATCTATATGCATATGTAAAGGGAGGTTTGAGTGAGGTCCTCTTAAGTGTTGGGGTAGATACTAGCTTCTATTTTATTTTTTAATTAACAGGGTAAATAAAATTGGTTTTATAGGGGTCCAATAACCAAACTTTAAATAATATATATCCAAGATAAAAAAAAGCCTAAAATGACCACATAATAGAGGACTTCAGCTTAATAAACAACAACAATGACCAACATCAAAAAAGGATGACATAATAAATAAACTAACTAGATAGATGGAAAAAGCTCTTCAAAGCTAGTCTTGACCTGAGTAGTCTCTTGCTTCGACTCCTTGATAAGTTCCTTCTATGGTTATTTATTCATTATACCCCTCATATGTTTGGAAGGGAATTTATAAAAACTATGGAAGATCATCATCTAGGTAGGTTTAGAGGTCCCATTCAGGGACTAAGGGTGTTGAATGTCTTCTGATACCTCCATCATAACCATAGTCTTATCTTACTTAATGGCATCCAACGTCAAAACCATGTCAAGTTCCTTTGTTAGCATTGTGGTTTTAGACTTTAGTCTATCATAATATTTGATAAGTTATAGCATTACAATCCCAACCTTTTCTATCTTATCCAGCAAGACCCCTAATTTCCTATTGCATTACTCAATTAAATTCTCCAAGGTATGTTTTACACTTCCCTTCTAACTAGTTTCCTCCTTCTTTAGAGTAACAAAGGATTTGGTTTTTTTATTTGAAAGGGTAATTAAATGGGATAACACTATCTTGAGTGGAGTCTTGTCTAGGATGGTTGGGAGGATAAATATTTTGGGGTGGGGTATCTCTCCTCCATTTATGAGGGGTCGGGGTCTTATTCAATAAGGTCTTCCACTGGGGGGATCATTTTTCCATACAAGGGTTCACCCTTTTAGAATAGAAGGAAAATAAAACCATGATGAATAATTTCATTTTTATTACTAACCTAGTAGGCTAGGGTAGTGATATCAAGATATTTAAGTAGGTAATAGGGTAAACTAATTCTATGTCCATGGAAATGGTAGAGTAACAAGAAATGGTGAGAGAATATCAAGGTGAATGTACCTTCTAGCATTAGATACTTCATGACTTGGAGATAAATCTCAGGCTAGCATTTGGAAATCTTTTATCTAGGATATCTCTTATTATCCATCTTTATGATATCATTAGTTCTAAATAATTTTTAAATGAGATTGAGCTTTCAACTGCTATCCTTGAATTCCCTCATCCTCTCATAAGTCATTCTTGTCACCTCTTCAATGTTATCCTTAGAAACAATGATTTTCATTCCCCTCATTATCATTATGCACTTTCTCTAGACAAGCACAAAGTCCCTATATATATCTTCATCATGATTGGTAATATGTTACATATAGGATGTCAGACCTCCCTTATAGAGTTTATTGTTTCCTTAAATCTTTAAGCATAATAGTAGTTTGAGGCAATCTCTCTCACCCCCATAATTGTCTTAATAAGATTGTGTACATAGTAATTAATTATTTATGTTAAAACATAACCAAGAATTATATTTCTAGATAATTTATCCCAAAGTATATTACCAATAGTGTAATTATGGTGCATGATTTGAAAATCATTAATCAATTAGGGAAGTGAAGTTTGCTTGCTTTCCATTAATGATTATGAAAGGGATAAACAAGTTTCATTACTATGATGTGTGTTTATTATCATTATTCAACATGTTCAAAAATTGATTTGGAATATAACTTCAATCTTCCCACATGACCAAAATATTAGACCCCACTCTAAATTTTGCAAGGTAGTTGACGGTTGAGTTACCCTCCTAATAGATGTAGATGAAAGAGAACTTTTTAAAAGAAGAAAAAAAACTCCATGCATCATCAATTATTTTTATTATAGTGTGCAAGGGGGTTAATTTATCACCTAGGGAATTGAGGATATTGAGAGAGTCTTCATTGATGACTAATTTGGGAATTTAGAGTTGGGAAGCCAAGAGAACCCCTAAAAAGTAGATATGATGTCTACGACATGATTAGTTTGGTGAACCAAATGATCTACATGGGAAATAACAACCACTCAAACATTATTGCTAATCACACACCCTAATTTAGTGAGACTTGGATTACCTTCTGAGGTGCCGTCAAATTTGAGCTTGAACTAGCCACAAGGGGGACATGACCACTTGGTGAAACATCAATATTAAATATAATTAGGGGATTTCACCACTTGGGAAAGATTATACAACTAAAATATAGAATATTCTATAAGGGAGTACCTAGTCTTATTCTTAGGAGTGACTACCTTCTAGTTATCTTGAATGGAGGAACACAAGTATCAAAAAATAGATCCTATGTAGGATAATTGATTATCAAATATTTAATGATTGTTTGTTTTATATATAACCTAAAAAAAGTGTGACAGTGCTAAAGACCATAGGAAGGAAATAGAGGGGAGTGACCAGGGAAGTTTCCATTATTAAATGAGGTCTAGAAGTAAATTGGGGTAGACCCAAAAAATAGGAACTATTGAATAAGAAGGTTCCATATTAAAAGGTTGAAAGAGAAATATAAGAAGAGGTGATGAGCATATTTAGCCAATGATAGATAAAGTGAGCAATTATTGGGGATGGTCATTCCCTAATTAATTAGATTATCCATTATAAGAATCTTTTTCTACTCTGCTAGCCAAAAAAAGATGTTAATTCTTGGGATGAGATGTTTGATCAAGAGAGGGCATCATAAATCCTAATCATCCTCTAGTTTAAGGTCTTCCAATATCCCAAACTCATTGAGAATTCTTTGCTATCTTCCGTAGACTATATTAGAGAATCCTATTTTAGGAAGTGGGGAATGTGAATGTGTTAGAGTTTTAAATTAAGGACACTAATGTCTTGGGAATATTTATCATTGGTGAAAGGTATATTTAAATTTTTCCTCTATAGAGTGTCATTCTGAAGTAACTAATAATATTTCACTTTAGTACCCTAACCTATTCAAAAACTTAGAGAGAGGTTGGTCGATGGATGTTGGTGTCCAAAGGGGATTTGGGATAACCAAGGATCATCCTAATAATCAATAGATTCCTTGTTACCTATCTTCCACCTGTGACATTTTTTGAGTATCCTCTTACTACTGGTTAATGCCTTATAGAAAGATGACCCATCCATAGGACCTTATTCCTAGAGGAAAATGTCCTCATTATTCTTTCTAGGTATTTAACCTTAATGAGCTATGTCCACTACTTATCTTCATTCAAAATTTTCCATGCAAGTTTAGAAAGGAGATCTTTGTTCATGGTTATTATTTTATAGATTCCTAATCCTCCATTAGCTTTTGGAAGAGTGGTTTTGTCCAAATTTCACTAGGAGGAATCTAAACCTTTCCTCATCCCTTTCCATATAAAATTATGTTGAATCTAATCAATTTTATTTGTAGTTTTTCATGATATTTTGAAGAGGGACATGATATATATTAGGATGCTTTGTATGGTTATTTTAATTAGTTTAAGTTTACCAACCTACATGAGAATATTACCTTTTCATCCCACCAATTTATTTTGTATTTTATCCACCAATGGGTTCCAATAATCATCTTCCAATTTTTTGGCAAAGAAAGGTGTTCCTAGATGAGTGGATGGGATTTTACTTATTTGACACCAGGATGGGATTTTACTTATTTGACACCAAAGAATTTTGGCTAATTTATTTTTAAAGCTCTCATGTATGTTTAAGAAGAATATCGAGATTTTTTTGAAATAAATGCTCTGATTAAACACTCTTTCATAATCCACTAAAATCATTTTGAAGTTTTTAGCTTCAATAATTGAGCTTCTCCGAGTAGGAAAGTGTCATATGCAAATTATATGTGAGAAATAGGGTAGGTACCATGGCCAACATGAATGACATTTATAAGACCTTGGGTTTTGATAACTAAAATATATCTTCTTATAGATTCATCAAGGATGATAAAAATATATGGTGAAAGGGGATCGACTTCTCTTAGGCCCCTACTAGCCAAAAAAATAATTTGGTAACACCATTAACTAGGACCAAGTATTTGGGGGTGGATATGCAATTTTAGATGATTGAATGAAATGGAGAGATAAAGGTAATTTTTCAATAATTTTATCTATAAAACCCCAAAAAAATCTATCATAGGTCTTGTTCATGTCAATTTTGATGAATATGCCTTATTTGGATGATATTTTTATGGATTGGATAGCTTCATGAATAGTTATTATGTCATCTATGATTTAGCACATAGAGACAAAGGCCTTATTGGGACCAATATACCCCATTCATTTAAAAAATTGGGACCTTTAAGAAGTCTTTTATATACAAGTTTTGAAGCACCTAAATGTTGAGGTCCTTAACTGAATTTGAAGATCATCCACTCTATTAAAGAGCATGCTCGTGTGATTTAATCTTATTGTTTTGGATTAACCATGATAATGAGTTGCATGAGTCATTTTGCAGGTTCCATGGTGGTCACCCAAAGGTTTTATTTTTAAAAACTCTGGGTGGCCCTTCATTCAAATTCAAATATTGGAGGGAGCCATGTTGGTGAGAACCAATTGAAAATCATCACAAAGAGAAGCTACAAACAAGGGGTTTGCATGGATTTAAGTCATGTTTTCATAACATGACTTGAGCTCTTCATTATCCTTCCCCTTTTCTTTTGCCTAAGTTTCTTGGGTCTAATTTGGTATAGCTCCATGAGGTCCCATTTTGCATCATCTAACTTAGCCTAGTTTATTAATACTAAGGCCCTGATAACCATTAAGACCGTAGTCTTAATACTTTATGCTAAGAGATTTTATTTATCTCCTTAATTCTAATGATTATCTCCCTCACCCTTTACAAGATCTTATGAATGATGCTTGCTCATTAGATTTGATAAGATAGAGTACCCTAGCTTTAAGACATTGGCTTAAAAAACTTACACGAGGATCGATCCAATGGTCTATGATTTCTCATTGGATTTGATCCAATGGCATGAGGCATAAGGAGAAAGTCAAAAGTAATATAAGGCCCTGAGAGATGGACGTGTGGTGCTTTGATGGTTGAATAGAAGGAATAAATGGGCCCACCTAATAAAGGCATGTATTACCATTTGTAAAAGGGAGAGACTTCAAGCTATTTTATATAATTCTAAGAAATTAATAAAAAAATATCAAGGAATTCTATAGGAATTATCCAGATTGATGTGTTTGAATTGCTAAGTTTCTCAATTACTTAACTAAGTTTGAATATGAATAGTTTCTCAGAATACTAGGTTAGATCATTAATTATATGGTTGATAACTTGTGTAATGCTAGGTTATTTGAATTAAATTGATTTTACTTCATTTTATTTGCTCTACAACAAAGATGTGCATTAGCTATCTAGATGTGGTGTAAAAATTTAAAAGTAAATCCAATTCTTACTTGTATTGTCATCCTATCTCTAGAATTAGGCCTAGTTTGTAGTGAAACGTGAGCTTAGTATAATTTACACTATATGTTGGTTGAGATCATGCTTGGTAGTCCTTGGGAATTTTCCAATATGTTCATAATTAAATATCATCAATCACCATTTCCTTCTTACTCTACCCTTTTGTTATTTCTTTAAACAATTTGTTATAACTTAAATTTCACTATAAATATCCATTTAGTTTCATATAACATCAACCTTTGACTAGGAAGCTATCAACAAGGTTGAACCAAGGTGGATCCCAACCATTGAATAATATAATTTTATGGAACAGTCTACTTGCTTTGCTATTATTTCACATAAGCACCATAATTTCCAAATACCTACAACTCATGCCTTGAATTCTTGGAATTCTAAAATGAGTAGTGTTTTTGAACACTAGAAGCACCTATGGTACATTTAGAAGAATCAACTAGGGAAGCTCCAATAGCACTAGAAGGAGGGTTGTTGATGCTAATTAGCTTAGAATTGGTGACATCTTTATGCCTTTTGAGTAAATATTTGATCCCAAGTGTAAATGGAAGTCTTGGAACTTTTTGACGTATCTTTGTGCTTTGATAAGGCAAATATCATAGTTATTTGATAAATTATTGCTAATTCTGGTAAATATAGCTTTGAATTTAAAGATCTACAGCATTTGAAATTAGAACATCTTATTCTAATCAAAGATTAGGTGATTTTGTATAAATTGTGGTTCATCTCAAACTCAAACTTGTAAAGATCAATTATCTTTGCACAATAGGATGCATCCTCGAGCTGCCTTTATGGAAATTTGATGTCCTTTATCACTTTTTATGTAGATCTTTATAGAATTATCCTAGTGTGCATGTCTATTCCTTTCTTATTGTAAAGATTAACTTGATACACTGTATTTTAAATAGGATCTCAAATCTTCAAGTTGGAATTACCTAGAATTCACACTAGATCATGCTAAAAAATAAGAGAGCCTTTACTTGAGCTATAAATTCATCATCGAACCAGGCTTGATAAATTTAGATGAAGACTCTCCAAGCCTTTTCTCACTTCTCCTATTCAAGGGACCTTTGCATTCAGACCCCATCTAGGTATGGATTGGTTATGGAGTTCCCCCATTAATGTACAAGGGGTAGTCCATGATTTACCATGTAATCCTAAGAAATATTTGCCCATATTTATTCCTACTGGTGTCATAAATGGGGAGGAACATTTTAAGTAGTTTAAAGATACTTTGAGGTTATTAAATGTCATACATGAGGATGTAATGTGTAGACTATTTCCCTTTAATTTCAAAGATGCAGTATATGAATGGTTCCCCAATTTTCTTGATGACTTCATTACCTCATGAAATGATTTCAACACCATTTTAATTGATCAATTTGGTAAGATTATTAGTCCTTATGTCATTTATCATCAATTCACAACCATCAAAAGAGATGCTAGTGAGCCTATAAGATATTTCAATGCCAGATTCCAAAAAATAATAGCAAGACTATAGAACCTTACAAACATAATGATGTTCTAGCCTTAGAGTTCTATAAGGATTTAGTAGATCCTATGATTTATATATGTCTAAAGAGATCTATTTTGGTTATAGATTCATTATCCCAAGCCTATTCTGAGGTAGTGGTTATTAGTGATCAAATGTAACCACAAGGATAAATGGCTTACTCCATTCCCAATGTTAATCCATAAGTACCTTCTATAAACCTTTTTTTAAATAATAACCAAAATACCCCATCTCTTAATCAAATCCCAACCTTAAACATTTTGCCTACTAGTTATATTGCTCCTAATCAAAATCTAGGATTCCTAAGTCACCAAGCTACTAATGGATATTCTAATAATGATCAAAAGGCCTTGATACCTACTCTTGGTTCAAATAATAATCAAGTACATACTTTTAAGACCCCTAAGAGTGATAATGAGTCTATATTGAATATGGTTCAAAAACTTAGCACCAATTTTCTATAATTACAAAAATAAGTTGGTAATACTGGTGAAAGTTCTGAAAGGAACTTTACTTTTCAAAAGTTTAAAAGACTAGGAAATAGGTTTCACAATGATAGTTTTTACAACAGAAACAAGACTAATGAACCTTCTTCTAGTAACAAAACCATGGACATTAATCTCATAGACATTGCTTTGCCTAACTACTATAGAGTGCATACTATTGCTAAGCATGGTGAGATTGATTGTATTAAATTATGCAAAGCCTTTGAAGCTTTTCAAGAAGAACTAGATATATTTGAAGTGGTCCCTAACAAGGATAGTTATAGAAATGCTTCTAGCTCTAAGTCTTCAAACTAGGTCCATATGGTATAAACCTTCCAATTCCCTTTTCAAAAAGATAATGAACCTGAGAATATTCCTAAAGAGATTCAAGCATTTTAATAATTATTGAAGACATATCCTCTAAGGAATAGGGAACATAAGAAAACTTTGACCACTTCAACTCCTTTTAATAACTATGGGACCCCTCCTGACACTACTTTAAGGATCTACCCTGAGCCACCTAAAGGGAGTTCTTCTAAGCCTAGTACTAGTTCACCAAGCAAGACTAGATGTAACATTATTGAAGATATGAAGAAAATCAAGGCTAATATTACCTTGCATGAGTTAACTCAAATTAATGAATAAAGAGACTTATTTTTAGAGTCTTTATCTAAGAAACCTAGGAAGCCACCTAGGGCTGATAGTGTAAATGTAACCATGCAAGCAGCCAAGGTAGAATCTCCCCATTCCTTCTCACAATCAGGATATTTGGTAAAAGCCTCCACAATTTCCTTCTAGATTCTAGGGATTCAACCAATATCATGCCTACAAGAATATGTGAACAACTGGGACTGACTACAATCAAGTCTGATAGGGTGGTTACCCAATTAGACAAGTCAAGGGTCAAAGTCATTAGAGAATTTTTAAATATACACATGTAGTTGGCTAGTGAACCCAGAGTGAAATAATTTATTAACATTCAAGTAGTAGACATTCCCAATGCATATGGACTACTTTTATGTAGATAGTAGAATAAGGCCCTGAATGGATATATGTCTAGTAATTGTTCACACCTATGGATACCTTGGAAAGGTGTCCCAAATTAGATAAGAGTGGAAAGATAACCAAGGATGAAACACATGATAATTGAGTATGATGTTGTCAATGAAAGGGTGAACTTCCTTAATTTTGACTTAGGAGTCTTCACCTTAGAGACTATAAAATTGGCTAGTTCCTAAGACACTCCTATTATACCTCATTTATGGAAACTTTATGTTGATGGTGTTAAATCCAAGTTTTGATCTAGATTTGGTATTGTTTTAATAGACCTTGATGATAAACAATATCATGCATCTTATAGACTATAATTTTCATGTACCAATAACTTGGCTGAATATGAGGCTCTCATTTTGGGGTTGCAATTTACTATTAAAAACAAAGTAAAAAATCTATGATTTTATGGGGACTCTGAACTTGTAATTTTCCAAGTGAGAAGCAAGTATCAATGTAAACTATCATACCTCAAAAGGTATAAATTTAGAACTTGGGATCTAATAGAGTCTTTTGAGGCATCAAACATACTCTCTGTCCCTAGAGATGAAAACAAATCTACTAATGGGTTGGATTATACTACAACCAACCTCATGCCTAATCAAAATTCTCCTAACTTTAGTATTGAGCTAATACCCTACCCCTCAGTCCCAGATAATGTGAACCACTTCCAAGTCTTTAATGATGATCAACAGATCTTATAATTCATGACTAACTCAAGAACTTTTGAAACTCATATTATTGATGAATCTAATGAGGATACCCCTAAAAGGGAATTCATTGGCAAGATCATCCAGCTAAGTGATAACAAGATACCTAAAGGGATGGTTTCACTAAAAAGATTGTTTGACCTAGACAAACTCACTAAAAAACCTAAGTCCCCAAGGTAAATGGTAAGGACTATAATGCAATAAATATTGGACCCCATGATCAACCCTAGTAGGTTAATGTATGGAAGGCTTACACCAAAGTGGAAAATAAGAAGGCTATGGTGTTGCTCACCAAGTACAAGGGCATAATAGCATGGTTTTATGATGATCTAAATATCTTTAATATAAGGGTTATAACCTATACTATACCCCTTAAGGAAATTTTTAAGCCCTTTAGGTAGAAACATAGGCTTTATAACCCTATCCTAGAACCTATGATATATAAAGAAGTCAAGAAGTTATTAGATGCAAATATTATGTTTCCCATTTGGTACTCCACTTGGGTCACTAATTTGGTTCTACTCAGAAATAAGAATGGTGAAATTAGGTTATGCAATGACTTTAAGAACCTAAACAAAGCATATTAAAAGGATAATTACCCCTTTCCCTCTCTAGACCAAGTAATATAGATTATTTCAAGATCAGCCATGATGTATTTCCTTGATGGCTTCTCAGGGTATAACCAAGTGCTAGTTGATAGATAGGATAGACTGAATACAACCTTTACTACTAAGTGGGGACCTTTTTCTTACAAAAGTATGCCTTTTGGGATGATCAATGTAGGGGATAATTTTCAAAGAGCCATGGACCATGCTTTCCAGGGTTTAATTAGTAAATGCATCATAATATACATGGATGACCTAACAGTATTCTCCAAAATAGAGAAGATCATTTCACACACCTTTATCAAGTATTTGAGAGATGTAAAAGGTATTGTATTACTCTTAACCCAAATAAAATCATCTTTTGTGTTACTAAAGGGAAGTTTCTAGGTCACATTATCACTAAGGATGGGATCTCTATAGATCCTGAAAGGGTGGAAGCCATCTCTAAGATATATCTTCCAAATAGTCAAAAAGAACTCAAGTAATTCTTTGTCAAGGTAAATTTTGTGAGTAAATTCATCTCAAGGTCTGATGAGATTATCAAACCTCTAAATGACATGCTTAAGAAGGATGCCAAGGGCACATGGAATGAGGAGTCCAAGAAAGCATTTAACAGCATCAAAGAAATAATCAGTTTAGATCTAATACTAATAAGTCCAAACTTTTTAAGAGACTTTTATTTGTACTCATTTGCTTCCAATCACACCGTGGTAGTAGTCCTAACTTAGAAAGTGTATGGAAATGATCACCCAATTATATTTATGAGTACCAATTTCAAGAATGTTGAAATAAATTATTCATTTATTGACAAGCAGGCATGTTTACTAGTCAAAGCAGTAAAGAAGTTTAGGCATTACATCCTCAAAAATAAGGTGCATGTTATCTTACCAGACCCTACCATAAAACTCATGTTGAGTCAAAATTAATTAGGTGAGATTATAGGAAAATGGATGTCATCCTATAAGAAAATGATATAGAGATGAAAACTACTAAGTTGGTAAGGTGTCAAGGCCTTATCTAGATGATTTCCAACACCAGCCCCAAGTTACATATCATATAGGTTGAACAATAAGACTTCCAACCCAATGAGTAGTATGATTCCTTAATTCACTTATTTATTAATGGTGTTTGTCCTGCAAGACTTATAAGAAAGTAGAAGAGGGCCCTAAGAATCAAAGCTTCTCACTATTTAATTAAGGATAGAGTATTATATAGAAAAACTCTGAAGGAGTCTATTTAAGGTGTGTATCCAAAGAAGAATATTCTCAAATCATGAGTACTTCCATGAAAATTTGGGTAGTGGACACCCATCAAGAAGTAAAACAACCCACAAAATCCTTATGGCTGGTTACTATTAGCCTACCATTTTCAAGGATGCTCATAAGCATGTGAAAGAATGTCATTCTGGTCAAATCTTTAGCACCAAAGAACTAAAGGCAGCCATGCCTTTGAAACCAGTGATGATTGGCAAGCCCTTTTCACAATGGGGATTGTATTTCATTGGATTAATCAACCCTAATTCTTATGAGGGCCAAAAATATGTCCTAAATTCTATGGACTATTGCATAAGGTGGACTGAAGCTATAGCCACCAAATAATGTAGGATGGAAGAAGTGACCAACTTCCTAGAAGAAAACATTTACACCAGATATGGAACCCTAATCTCTTTAGTATGTGATAATGGATCAGATTTTGTGTCCATAGGGATGATATAATGGGCCTATGATAATGGGCAATCAAAAAATTAGCTAAATAGAAATCTAGGTCTTGGCATAAGCTCCTCAAATATGATCTATGGGTAGATAGGATCAAAATTAAGTAATCCCTAAAGGCATCACCATTCCTATTGGTGTATTTTCAAGAACATATTTTCCCTATTACCCTCAAGCTGCCCATGTTTAGGTTTGTGCAAGAATACATGGAGGAGAGTCAAGAAATTTCAAACTCCAGGTTGTTAGATATCCTTCAGATGGAGGATTCAAGGGAGGAATCCTTTGATAACTTCAATAAACATCAAACCATAGTTAAGAGATGGTTTTAAAAAAGGTCAAAAGTGAAAGTATTTAGACAAAGGGACTTTGTATTCCATTGGGACAAGGCATCTAAACCCAAAGGCAAGCATGAAAAAATCACACCCATGTGGATTGGCCCATACTAGATTGTAGAGACACTGGGAAATAACACCTTCAAGTTCAAATATTTATAGGGGTAGAGTCCATATTGCCTACTAATGGGTAATACATCAAGCACTACTTCTCTACCACCCTTCTTGGGGTCTTCATGGAGTAAGATATAAGGTGATTAGATTAGAATAGGTAGGGTAGTTTTATTTAGGCATCTTTCCTTTCATGTCCCTAGTGGGTATATATGTTTGTTCATAAGTGTTTGGTTTCCTAGTTTTGCTTTCTTCTTTTTATTGTGTGTTGCTTACCTATTGTTTTTTTATTTGATTTAAATATGTCTTTAGAGACATCCTTGAGCTTTTAATTTATGAAATATGCTCAAGATGTGCCCCAATTCAAAAATGAAGGTATGAACCCCATACAAAGGCAACCATGGTCTTGGAACCTAGAGTTATGTTATAGATTAGAGAAACTGAGTATAGACAAGTGGAAAGAAATCCATTCTATGATACCTAATTCATGATCTCATATCCACATTAGTTTTAATAAGATTTACACTTAAGGATTTGAGACTTAAATTATCAAGAGTATGTCATTATCTATCACTCAATCAACATCCTTTCCTAGAATAAGATTTGAAACCATGAGTGATCCTCTAAAAAACAAATATTTGACCAAATACTAAAATTGGATATCTTGGTTCCAAACCTTACTGAAAGCATAAAAATATAAAATTACAAATAAAAGGATACAAAAAAATGAAACTTTTATACAAAGGTGATTCAAATAACCTCCATTGAGGCTATGGATGCCTGGCTGGCAATAGAGCAAGGCCATGAGTGGAGACAAAGGTATATTTGTTAGGGACATGGATTCATATCTAGTAGTAGAGCAATTCCCAACCCCTCCCTAAGTAAAGCCATGATTCATAATGAATGTTCAGTGTACCCTAGGTCAGTATAAATGATTGAGGGTAGGAAATTAAGGACTACTTCTTAAATCCTATGGTACATGGTAAGTGGAATCAAAGCACACACACAACTTGGGTATGTCTTGATGTTTGACCTTAAATCCATGAGTGAAAGGTTTATTTCAACCATAATTGAATCTAGATGGTGGTTTTTTGATCAAGTGGAATGATGACCTCAATGTTTTTCTGAACCCAGTGTCTAGAATTTTTAACATATTGCTATGTTCCCCCAAAATTCACCATTTATTAGGACCAACATACCCCATTCATTCAAAAATTAGGACCCTTAAGAAGTTTTTTGTATCCAAGTTTTGAATCACCTGAACATTGAGGTCCTTGATAGAATTTGAAGATCATCCACTCTATTAAAGATCATGCTTGTGTGATTTAATATTCTTGATTTGGACTAACCATGCTAATGAGTTGTGTGAGTCATTTTTTAGGTTCCATGGTGGTCACCCAAGGTTATGTGTTTAGAAACCCTAAGTGGCCCTTGATTTAAATTCAAATATTGGAGGGAACCATGTTAGCAAGAACTAATTGAAACTCATCACAAAGATAAGCTATAAACAAGGGGTTCATGTGGGTTTAAGTCATATTTTCATAACATAACTCGAGCTATTCATTTTCTTTCCCCTTTTATTTTTCTTAAGTTCCTTTGGTATAATTTGGTATAGCTCCATGAGGTCATCTTTTACATCATCTAACTTAGCCTAGGTTATTAGTACTAATTCCTCATAATCATCATGACCTTAGTCTTAATGCCTTATGCTAAGATCTTTTATTTATCTCCTCAGTTATAATGATTATCTCCCTCACCCTTTATAGGATCTTGCAAATGGTGCTTGCTCACTGGATTTGATTAGATGGATTTCTCTAGCCTTAAGACTTTAGCTTAAACAACTTACACTAGGATTGATCAAATGGCCTATGATTATTCACTAGATTTGATCCAATAGCATGAGGCATAAGGAGAAAATTAAAAGGAGCATAAGGCCTTAAGATATGGATGTGTGTCACCTTGATAGTCAAATGAAAGGAATGAATAGGCCCCACCTAATAAAGTCATGTATTACCATTTTTAAAAGGGAGAGGCTTCGAGTTATTTTGTAAACTTATAAGTAATTAATATAAAATATCAAGGAATTCTATAAGAATTATCTAGATTTATCTATTTGAATTACTAATTTTCTCAATTGCTTGTCAAAGTTTGAATATGAATAGTTTTTTGGAATACTAGGTTAGGTCACTAATTATAGGGTTGCTAACTTGTTTAATGCTAGGTTAGTTGAATGAAATTGAGTTTACTTCATTTTATTTGTTCTACAACAAAGATGTTCATTAGCTATCTACATGTGGTGTAAAAATTTAAAAGTAAATCTAATTATTACTTATATTGTCATCTTATCTCTCGAAATAAGCTTGGTTTGTAGTGAAACATGAGCTTAGGGTAGTTTAGACTATGCGCTAGTTGAGATCATGCTTGGTGATCCTTGGGACTTTGTCAATATATTTATAATTAAAGATCAATAATCACCATTTATTTCTTACTCTACCCTTTCCTTTTGTTCTTTCTTTAAACAATTCACTATAGCTTAAATTTTATAGTAACTATCCATTTAGTTTAGTATAGCATCAACCTTTGACTAGGAAGCTATCAACAAGGCTGAACCAAGGTGGATACCAATCATCAAATAATATAAATTTATGGAACATTCTAATTTTTCTATTGTTATTTCACCATAGGCACCATAATTACCAAATACCTGCAACTCATGCCCTAAATTCTTGGAATTCTAAAATGAGTAGTATTTTATGAATACTAGAAGCACTGTGGTACATTTAGAAGCATCGAAAGGCCTGTGAGTGTTCACAAATGATCCTTTCCATAATTAGTTGTATCCTTTTGACCAAATTTAGGGATAAAAATTTTTTAGTCTTAGAGCATGAGCTTATGGGCTTGAAGTCTTTGAGTTAGTTTGTTCCATGATTTTTGGGTATAAGGACCAGAAAAGTGTTGTTAATTTCTTTCAAAACCACCCTAGCTCTAAAGAATTCATAAACTACTACTTCATATTCCATGCGTAAGATATCCCATAGTTTTTAAAGAAGAGAGGAAAACTATAAAGGCCTTGGGACTTATCTCGCTCTATAGAAAATACCATAGCCTTTATATCTTCTTCCAAAGGGGACTTCAAAAGGGTTGTATTATCTACATAGGAGATGAAACTTGGTATATTATAGATAATCTTATCCTTTATGTGATGCTCTAAGGATCCAATTTATTTAATCAAATCTCTAAAGGATAAGGTGATTTTATCTTCAATATATTGTGGGTATGTACATTTATTTCGATCCTCTTGAAGGATCTCAAAAATCGGATTTATGTTCCTATTTCTAGAGGCCTATTGATGGAAGAATTTAGTGTTCCTATCTCCCTCCTTCAACAATAAGCATATGGATTTATATTTCCAAAATTCTTCTTCTTTAGATTTAAGATTATGGTAAATTTTGAAAAGGTCCTTCTCCATGGCACATGACTATTCATTATATCTATGTATAGAGAACTATTCTTCAATTTTTTGAGTTCCTCTTCAATTTGCTTTTTTGGGTGAAAATGTTTCCAAATACCTCCTTGTTCCATGTTTTTAATTTTTCCTTTATGTGGTTGAGTTTCGTGACCAAGATTAACATGTTTATTCTTGAAAAGGGTTTCTACCACTAAGTCTTTATGGAATCCTAGAGATTGGGGTGGTGGAGCCACATATTTTTGAAACTAAAAGGGACATGCTTATGTCTGGGGACCATGACATCTTCAAAAATGATAGTTTTATGATCTGAGCCAATTCTCAAAAGGGGGGAGAGTAAGATGGAATAGTGTAGGTCCTAATTCAAGGATACAAGACATATCAAGTTTGACCTAGATAAGGTCCACACCTAACCTCTTATTTTTCCATGTAAATAGATTACCCTTGAGATCCGCATCCACTAGGACTGCTTCCAATATAAGGTCATCGAGGTTCACCATGTTTTTTTAGTAGACCATGTGGCCCCCTTTATTTTTCAAAAGAGATATTGGGGAGTTTAAATCCCCTAACATCAGTGATTTTTAATGGCTACTAAGGTTCTTTAAGGCCAATAGGTCCTCCCAAATCTTTCTCTTAGTTGGCCTAGAGTTGGGGGAATATATATTGGATATGATCCATTCCTCCTTGGATATTTTAATTTTTAAGAGAATGGATATGTGGTGATTACTTTTGATAAGGTATTTCACTTCCAAGTCTTGGGACTTCCATAAGGATTCAATACCTCTATATGCTCCTTTTGAACTCATACTTAAAAAGTGGATCCTTTCCATATTGTGTTACTTCTCTTCATGAAAAGGTCTTCCTGGATTTTGGTTTCTTATAGGAATACTAACATTGGATCATTCCGTTTTATCATATTAATAACCAATTTTTTTCTTGGGATCGTTTAACCCCCTAAGGATCCAAGAGATTACTTCATTGTTTGTATAGTGAAGTGAATCTTAAGGATTTTTTTGGCTACCCTTGGTAATTTCATTAGTTTTTTCCTTTTTTCATATTACATACTTGGGTGTCCTTCCCTACTATTTTGGTCCATCCCTAGTTTTTAGTTTTTTCTTGCCTCTTTTAGACTTATCCTATGTCCAGCTAGATTCTTCTTCTTTAGTTGGGGAGGAGCACTCCCATTTTTATTTTTTACTAGGGAGTGTATTTATATAGGATATGCTACCTCAATTTATTTATAAAATGGAGGTGATTCATAGTCTTGATTCATATATTTAACATCCAATGCTTCAATAAAAAGAAGACTTATATCAAAAAGTGACTCTAAAAGAAAGCAACTAGTCGATTGGACAAAGGGGTTCCAATGGGCTGATCTTCATCCCCTAAACATTGAGATACTAATAGAGCATACAAGGTTGGGTCTTCTCACTAGATATTTTATGGGTCAAAGACCTTATAATGAGTGGCTCCCTTAGCTAGTGAAGAGACTACAGGTGAGGACATCTCTTGAAAACCCAAAGTCATGGTTTGAGAAATACTAATTTATGTGATTGAATCCTAAGGGGATTTAAATATATCAATAAAAATATGAAGATCAGATACTAATGGATCAAGCATGAGAGGTGCTTCATTGTGTCTAGGATGCTTCCCTAGTGATTAATATTTCAAGACTAATAACTCAATAGGAAGAGACTTCACTACAAAAGAGTTGGAGGGGTGATCACAGGAGTAGAGGAGACCAAAAGAGGGGGTTAAGGATATAGTAAAATGGGGAGATTAGGTTATTTTTGGGTTTAGGGGTTAGGGTACTCTGTGATCTAGCTACCAATATCGTATAATGTCCTAGTTTCCTTACTAAAACTAGCTTGGGGAACAAAGGGGGGAGTTTTAAGATGGTCCTTCTTAGAATGTATAATAGTATTTCAAGTAAGATAAATTAGATCAAAATGATCATATTTAATGTTTTGATACCATACCCTATATTTATATTTAAGCATGATGGTATGAAAGAGAGGTTTATCTATGGGAATAAATACCTAAAATCTAGATGCAATCATCCTTCTCCTAGACATTATGATAAGGTCGATCTTGATGGGCTAACTAAGTGCCCTTGTAATTTTGATGATAATCACTTGTTCCTAGTACTTAAAGGGTAGCTCTAAAATTAATAATAACATGGGGACATATTCAAGTGATATATAGTTTATATTTGTGCCTACCTTCCAATTCCTAACACACATATTATATTTTACCATAAACTAGGGTCCCTCCTTCAGGACTCTAAAGCAGTCCTCTTAGTTATTGAAGCTTACAAGGAAGAATTTCCTAGGAAATGTAACAACCTCTAGTTTTCCTTTAGGTTTCCACTACTATTTGGCCCACTTCTTAAAGGAGTTGATATTAGGTTTAAAACTATTTGATTTGACCAAGAGTGAATAATCTAGTTTCTTATCAGATAGCTCCACCAACATGTCAAGAACATGGACCCATACTACATTATTTATAGTTGCTAGTGATTCTTATGATTTATAACTCTATTATTAACTTTTAAAAAGAAAGAAACAAAATATGAGGTGAATATACCCAATTAATGTTGTACTCGTTGATGACTAGATGAAATGAGAACTCCTTTTTGGTGAGGAAAGACTACCTATAATAAGATAACACTAATGTAGATTATTGGTTAGACAAATATGAAGGGTGGACTACCTAGCATATGCTATATCTAAGAAGCATGAACTTCTTTGGATGATTGTCAATCCACTCCCCTAATAATAAATAGTGTTGATAAAATAAAGAAAAGGTAGTTGCATTTAAAGTGATAGAAAGATAAATGCTTATGCCAAAAAGAAATAAAATACATGTTCCACAAAATAATTAAATGTAGCACAATAGGTCAATACCATGCCAAAATGATTCAAGACTTGGTTCAAAAAATTTGATCAGGCTGTACAAATACATCAAAATAGACAATAACTTTTGGTTAGGTAAAAAGGTGTGAAAATAAAAAATTATTATGTTTCTGATAAGTGACTAATGATGGTCAAGTTGACTGATGATGGTTGATTTGATCGGTGATGGTTATTGTAATTGGAGATGGTTACAAAAATTGACAAAGGTTACCTAGGGGAGCCTAGTAAGATATTGAAGTGGAGTTGAAAAATAAATGATGAGTGGACAAGGGTTTGAATGTGGATCTAAAAGATGTGAAATGAGGTGAAGGTGGTCTACTTAAGATAACAAATTTAACAAAGAAAGGAAATACTACAAACAAGTAAAGAATACCTACAAAATGTAAAGGGGATGCTATCAACAATCTAAAGAAAATTAGATAGAATAACAGTACTTCAGCCTTCAAAAGTCACATAAATAGAGCCTCAAGTTGCTTAGATACCTACACAAAGGAAATAAGAGGGCCTGAATGCAATTTTTTTGATCCTTAGCTCTTCCAATAGCCCTCATTTTATAGCAAGAAGTTATTAAGTGAGGAAGAAGAAAATTACTAAATTGGCCAGAGATAAAGATGCTAATTCAAAGTGATGCTAAGCTATATGTTTCACATGGGAAAGTTTTTTATTTTGATCATGCTTATCTCACACATAGCTAGAGTGACTTTAAAGTAGGCCTAGGGACCTGATTGATGATCGTCAAGATAACCAACACTGGTTAGGTTGACTAGTAAAATTTGAGGTCCTAAGGCAGAATGGGTGAAAATTAGTTTAAAAAGGGTAAATTTAAAAAGTTCAAGTTAGCAAATCAATAAATGGGCTAAGTTAACTAGTTGGTTAACTAGCTCTAGGGTCAGGTAGGGATTCAAGGTATGGGTTTGACATCAAAAATTGGTTGAGATGCAATTTTCAAGCGTTTATATTTTTCCCCTTTTTGTTATGTGACTTTAGGTCAATAAGCCATAAAATAAAAATGAATAGTTTGGTAGTCCTGATTTACTTACCCCAAGTGTGGGAGGAGGTATTCCCCCTCAAACTAGGAGTCGATGAGGTAAGAACAAAAATGAGTTCACACTTTAATATATGGTAAATGATGAGTCATAAGGTGAGTGACTAAGGGTTAGAAATGTGATATGAAAAAATGTGTACAAAATGTGACAAAGTGGGAGGGTCAAGACCATGTAAGGAGTAATAGTTGGTAGAGTTGATAATAATAAGTTGAGGCCTAGGCCAAGTGAGATAGTAACTAGTCCCCAGTGTTGATCATAACAAATTGGGTCATGTGGATCAAGTATCCTAGACAAGGTTGGTGATTTCATGGGTATCTAAGGTAGGAATTACTCTTTTGAAAATCATAAATGGTTAGGTCATGCTTGAGGTGGTGTGAATTAAAAAATTTTCAACATGGTAAAAATTGGTCTATGTGATCAAAAATGACCAAAATAAGGTCATCACAAAATGTGCAAAAATGTCAGTTCCAAAAATGGCCAATTTCAAGCTAGATGTGGGAAAATGGGTTGGATGGTTGGTTAGGTAAATGATGGTTGAGCTGATTCTTGATGTACTAGGCAAGAAGATGTTTCCTACATAGTCCCATGGATGGTGGATTCAATGTGAATTTTAGGCCTAATGTATTTCTCAAGTTTTTCATGGGTTGGATGCAAAAAATATGTGTTTTTCCAAAGGTCAAGGAATGATATTTGATTGGGTTTCCCCAATGTGAAACACCATAAGGTTTGGTATGGGTGGATCTATAATGGAGAAGGGTGATCTCCAAAATCATGAAGTTTGGTGAAAGTCCCAAAAAATTAGCACCTAGATGAGTGTTTAAAAAGGAAAAAGGTAGAGGTCCTTGATCAGTGATGATCACCCTAACCGGTGTCGGTCAAGGAAAAACCCTGAAAGATCAAAAGGTCAAAAGTGAAAATGAGATGTCCTTTTCACCATTTGACTCTAGCAATTGTTGTCTAGGTGTGTTTGGTTTTACAACATTCATGAGGACTGTGTGTTGGCTAAGGTGGCAATATTGGATTGGTGAGTAAGAGTGAGTGATTGAGTGTGGTTGGAGAGCTAAAATGATGGAGGGTGGATGGGGGCATGGCCAAGTAGTAGAACAGAGACTTCAACCATGACAATGCTCATTGAATGAGGTAGGGTAAATCTGAATTTTTAATTTGAGGTAATTTATTGAATGGACCATATTTAGAGAGTAGATTTTAGTTTTAGGGGAAATGTGGGATGGGTGGATGTGAAAGAAAACTATAAGTTAGAATTGGTAAAAAAAAGATGCATGTTTGATATGAAATTGGGGGAGAAGGCTTGGGTAGGGTAGATGTGGGTAGATGAGGGGTCTAGGGTAGAGAAAGAGTGTATTGGAGAGGTTTGGAAAGGTCTAGGGTTAGAGGGGTGCACTATTAGTGGTCATACATAGTGATCAGTGATGGTTCACTTGAACTAATGATTGTTATATGTAGAGGGAAAAGGTTCAAGAGATGACTAGTGATGGTTATGGCAACCATCTTTGATCATAAAAAAGTGTGTGAGAATAGGATTAGGGTCTAGGTTTTAAGGTTTAGTGTGTAGAGTGAATGTTTAAATTTTAGGGTGAAGGTTTTGAGTTTAGGGTGAAGGTTTAGGGATTACAGTTTAGGGTAAAAGTTTAAAGTTAAGGGTGAAGGGTTAGAGTTCAAGTTTAGGGTTTAGAGGGTAAGTTATACGGATAACACTAAAAAATGGTGTGGATTGGGTAAAGCAAAGGGGGTGGAGTGCTCTTAGTTTGGGTTACACAACCAAGTATGCATTATTGATGTGATTTTTTTTCATAGACACACATGTTGATTTAGATGAGGGATCAAGTCCCATAGATTTCATAGATGTTTAGGCTATGATGACAGATGAAGAGTGGTGACATATGGAGGTTGTAGGCTTAGGATCCATGCAACATTAATAATAGATATCATGGGATATAGCTATGATCATTACCCTCATTGAGAGATGGGATTTGGTAAAAAACATTTTCTAGTTGCTAATAGGAGAGATGAGCATCCTACTAGAAGATGTACACAAGATCACCCATCTACCTATGTAAGAGGATCCAATTTATCATATAGAGAGGGAGGAGATCCCTTATCACAAGGAGATATTATATGGATTATATATGGCCTATGCGAGCTGGCATGCAAGTGGGTGAGCATTAGGCCACTATTTTAGAGGGCACTAGTAGAGAGATGTTTGATGACCATTATGATGATGGCGGTGACCTACTTTGCATTTCTAGATTTGAGCCATGGGAGATTCCCATACCTATTGCTAGGGGTACTTGTAGATATTCTATTTGGGAGGACCCTATTTAGGTGGGCCCTAATTTTTCTTGTCTAAATTTATAGAGAGTTATGGGGGTTCTAAGCCCATCACTACTATGGGATTAGTGTGGGGTTTATAGTCCATTATTGGGTGTATGAGCACATCAGGGAATTAAGACCACTGGGGTTACCCATAAATGCTTATGTGGTTACAGACTATAGAGTGGGTTTTATCCACTAAAGGAGAGGTGGTGCCCTGTTAGGGGTATGTGGGGGTGCACAAGATGTGGAATGGTTCAAGGATGCCTTGGATAGCCTTGTTTTTTATGGCATAGTTTGAAGGCCTTATGTTAGTAGGCCACTATGGGTTGTATATAGGTACCATACCATCTCATTACAAATTTAAAGATGGGTATACGGGTGATGGGATGATGAGATTAAGCTCATCCTTATTGATTGAGTACATTGATAGTTTCATTTGGTACATAGTATTGCACTAGATTCCCCTTTATATAAGAGGGATGAGACAAATATTTTATTAGCAGATCCATAACCATAGGATGTTGTGTTGGACTATGTGGAACTACTAGTGAGAGCTATTATGGATGATGCAATAATTTTTGATGGGTATGTAGCATGGTACAAGGCTAGATATGATGTAACTAATTTTTATTAGGATGATGGAGGTTGTGGACCCATGGACATTGATCTAGTATAGGGTGACCCATAGACAATAGTGGCACTAGTAGTGGCTCAGTCTTAGATTGTTTCTCTATAGGGATAGGTTGCCACTCTTTAGGTTTAAATAAGAGGAGTAATAGTTGAGAGGGATCATGCCCAGGCATAGGTTAGTACCTTACAAGGATAGGTAGATATTTTATATGGGTAAGACACTACATTTATAGTGGAGGAGAACCAAGCAAGGGTCATGCTCAAGTTGGTTACTCAGGAGAGGGACTCCCTAAGGTAGATAGGTAGAGCAACAACAATGCCACCTGATCTTGTTAGACAAGTGTGATATGTTACCACCCTACAAGAGCTGAGATACTATGAGGGCCTTATATTAGAGTATTGACCTAATGATCCAAGGTGGGGTGAGTACTAAGTTATGTTAGTAGGTGGACTAGTACTCATGATACCAGGTTAATGGGTAGTAGCAGTAGTACCTTGACAGGGAGGTATTCTAGGGGGACCTCCACCAGATAGTGGAGTAGGTGTAGACGGGGCCAGCAGTAGTGGTGCCCTAGGACCTTGATATATGTGTTAAGATTTTGATATGTATATTATTTTTATTAGGGGCCTGTGAGTCAACAATGTGATATGTATATATATATATATATATATATATATATATATATATATAAGACATGTATTTATGATGCATACACATGATTCAGATGATTTATATGATATATGTTTATAGAGGTTCATTGATGTTATGGGTATTGATATGTTTATTGATTATGTGATGATTATTGATTATTTATGTTTTTAGATGTTATAAATATGATTATTGTTTATGGATGTTGATATGTGATTATTTTATATGGACTAATGTAAATTTAATTTAGATATCGGCCTATGTGTCAATGATGTGAGATATATATGAGAGAGGTTACAAACTTTGAGATGTATTTTTGGTATATGAGATTTATATGGGATGGATGTTAATGTATTATGATGTAGACATTTATGATGTTGTATCGTTAATGTTAATGTTATGGATGATCTATTATGGTTTGTTATGCTTATGAGATGATCATGTGATAAGGATTGTTGTATGGTTAGCATTGATATGTGATGAAATTTGTTTATGTTTTGGCTAATGATGATGTTCATGATAACGCTAATGTATAGACTTTGATGTATGGGTAATACTCATGTGTTAAGAAGATAAAATGTGGTAATGTAGGTAATGTTTGGATTTGATGTAGAAAAATGTAATGCAATTATTTCATTGTGATTATTTCACTATGATGGTTTATGATAAGTTGTTCAAAGTTAATAATGATGTGGTATGTATTTGATGGGATTTGATATAGGTAGCAAAATGTGAGAAAGGAGTTTATGAGAGATAATGTCCTTATGAACTAAATAAGAGGGGTCAATGCAAAAGGCATATTGAGTTCATTATCAAGGACCCTGTTAAACTGAATTTGGATAAGTCTTAATGAAGATAATCCTTTCATATGCTTTGCATTAGCATGTTTTTAGTGAAAATGTGCCTTTTAAAATGCAATGTGCCAAGTGAGCTCATTGTTCCTTAATTTTTAGAGGGTACAAAGGGAAAGTGGGTGGTATTTAAATATAAGGGAAAGGGTGATGTAGGAACCTAATGTAGGTTCACCTACCCCTTCTATAAGTGACCTAAGTAATAGAATAGACAAGTCCACATCTTGATATAAGGTGTAGACTGATCAATGTGAGAAGTCTACAAATAGCATTTATGGGAGGACTGATTGTGGTCCCCCTTTTTGGGATAAAATTTGCTTGTGATTTCTATTTTTTTTTTTGGTAGGTTGAAGTTGATCGATGTGGTAAGCTTTAAATGATTGTATTATTGATAATTTTGACTTAGTCATCCTTCAAGGGAGTGATCCAAGTTCATATTTTTATTTTTTATAATATTTTAACTGTCCTTCAAGGGAGTGATCTATCTTTGTGCTCTTTATTAGTGGGTAGTCATCATTCATGGGAGCAATCTATCTTTTTGCTATTTTTTAGTTGGAAATCATCCTTCATGGGAGTGGTTTATCTTTTTTTTGAATGATTGCTTTAGACATGCTAAGTCTATGCAAGCTTAGAGGTCACTCTTTATGGGGGTAAGACTTTTAGCACAAAAGTTAATTGATATGTAATAAAAGGTGATCTTGAAAGACAAATGACCATAGGATTCAATCTAATTAGAGATGAAAAGTATCCATGAGAGCCATGCCATGGGTAGAGACATGGTGCCCATGTTTAGGATTAAGCTAAAACTATGATGGATAATCACATGGTTCTATTGTAATCAAGTGTACTCAAGAGGAATAAGGTAAGGATATAGGGGGGGTGAAATTTTTATAAACAAAGGGATGAACTCAAGTTAGACAACAAGGTTAATTAGGTCTTTCTTAATAGTATAAAGGACACAGATGCAAAGCATTAAGAGGCTCAAGTTTTTGTTTTCCTTAGAGGGATTACAAATGATAATCTCTTGATATATACTTATGAGTGATGATATAGGTTCCAAGATAATTGAAATAAAATTTCCCTTTTTGCTTTTCTCCAAATTTGTTAAATTTTAGTTTTCTTTAAGGATGAGTTATTTGATATTAAAATCTCACTCTTTTAGATGTATGTTATAAGTGTGGGTGATTCACTATTGGTATATGAAAAGATGATTAAGGGTGATGAGGTGATGTTCACCTAGAAACTCAAGGCACATGAGGTATTATTGATGGTAATCATCCTTGAAAATGATGTCTTGCAAATATGTGTAAAAATAAGGGATCTAGACTTTGAGAGGTAAGATGGTCTCTACCCCAAATACCAAAGAGAAAGGTGTAGCACCTATTATAGTTTGGATGATAGTGTAATATGCCCATAAATTGAAGGGGATGTGAAGGTGTCAATCCTGACCTAAAGCACTTACAACCTTGGTTAACATCTTGATGAGGGTTTTATTAGAAGCCTATGCCTATCCATTAGCTTATGGATGATAAGGTGAGGAATGGCTTAACTTGATGCAAAAAGCATAGTAAAGAGCTTGGAATTTCTTTTTTTGTAGGATTTATCATTTTTAATGATGATCTTGTGGGGAACACCAAAATGATAGATGATGTGGTGATTGATGAAATCGATAATTTTCTCAGCTTTGGTTGAAATAAGAGTAATGGCTTCCACCCATTTGGTGAAATATTATATAGTGGTAATGATGAATTAATGTCATTGAGATGAGTGATGATTGATTTCTCCAATGAGATCGAGCCCCCATAGTGAGAATGGCTAATAATCTTTAGATACTTCAAAGTCTGTGAGCAGGTGCATGACGTAAATTGGCATGTTGTTAGAATTTGATGAAATTCTTTACATAGTCATAGCAACCTAATTAAGGGTAGGCCAATAGTAGCCAAGATGTAGTATTTTCTTAGCAATAGCAAGGGCACTAAAATTCCCCCCATAGATTCCATCATGGGTTTCTTTAATAGCATGGGAAATCTCATGACTATAAAGATAATGAAGAAGAAGGTCATTAAAACCATGCTTGTATAGGATTCTCCCTAGTATGGTATAATGAGAGGTACCTTGCATGAAGGCTTTTTGAGAATTTTTTGAGAGGTTGGGTGGTATGATGTTGTGATTATGGTAGTTGAAAATTTGGTCATACCATCTATCAAAAGGAGAGGCCTCTACACTATAAATGGTAGGAAGGTCTAAACTAATATAGGAAGGCCTACCGAAATGATGAATGGTGAAAAATAATTTAGATATAGTAGGTTGAGAAGGGATTTGAGATTCCAAGGAAGCCATCATATCTACAAATTTATTGGTAGACCAAGGAACCAACTAGATTTGGTGATGTTCAAATGATGTCAAGAGTTCATGAACTAGAAGCTTGTATTTTTGTAAAACATTATTTTTACATTGATAAGACCTATTGACCTTATTGATCATGATTTGGGAGTCATTTAAGATAAAAATTGTTTTGATTCCCAAGGTGAGAGTGGTTTGTAGACCTATAACTAAGGCTTCATATTTGGCTATGTTATTGGTACACTCAAAGGTGAGTTTAAACGAAAGTTAGAGAGGTTCTCCATAGAGGGGAATGAGGATTACTCCTATACCCCCACCATGTTGGAATTTTGAGCCATCAAAAAACATGGTCATTTGGTAAGTGGAGTCTTCCTGAGAAAGAGTTACAATAGATTCATCGAGAAAGGTAAGAGGAATGGGTTGGTTATCTAGTAGGGGAGCCTCAACCAATTGGTCAGTGATGATGTACCCCTTGATGGATTTTTTTTTAGGAACTCAAGATCAAACTCAACTAGAAGAATGACCCACTTAGCCATACATTGATTTTGGTATGGCTTGGAGTGTATATACTTGAGTAGGTTAGTCTTAGTAATGTCATATGTTTTATGATTAAGGATAGAGTGATGGATTTTTGAGGTGACAAAGATGAGTGCAAGACATAGATTTTTTAGATGGGTGCATCATGTCTCATACTCTATTAGAGTATGGTTGATTTAATAGATGGCTTTCTCTTTATTTTTTTCATCTCGATGAGTGAGCATGGCCCCCAAAGAGTGATCAACGACAGATATGTAAAGGTAGAAAGGTTGGTCCTCCTTAGGTGGGATGAGAATCATTAAAAAAATTAGGTACTCCTTAAGTGAAACAAAGGCTTGTTAAAAATCTTTGTTTCATTTAAAGGAAGTGTTTTTTCAAGGAGATGGTGAAAAGGTTGGCACCTATCCGATAGATGGGAGATGAAGCAATGGATAGATTAGAGTTTTCCCTATAGGCTATGAAGTTGTTTATGGTTTTTTGGAGGCATTTATAAGATGGCTTTGACCTTAGTAGGGTCAATTCTAATTCCACAAAGGGAGATAATAAAGTGAAGGATCTTTCTAGATATAACCCCAAAAATACATTTCTTGAGATTGAGCCTGACATGAAATTTGATTAATTAGTCGAAGATGATTGTGAAAATAGTGAGATGGTCCTTGTGGTATTTAGATTTCTTGAAGATATCATCCACATAATCCTCCATAATTTTATGGATGAGGTCATGGAAGATATAGGTCATATCCCATTAATAAGTTATCCATATATTATTTAAGCCAAAAGGCATGACCCAATAGCAAAAGGTTCCCCAAGTGGTAATGAAGGTAGTTTTATGTTGATCCAAGGGGGCAATCATGATTTGATTATATCCTGAAAACCCATCCATGGGAGATAAAATTTCATGGCCAGAGGTAAGATCAACTATTTGGTTAATATTAGGCAAAGAAAAGTCATCTTTTAGACATGCAAGGTTAAGGTCATGGAAATCCACACAAAGGAGAAGTCCCCTAGTGGGTTTAGTAATGGGAACAATATTAGAGACCTATTATGGATAGTCAATGGGTTGGATGAAGTCAAAAGATAAGAGATGATAAAGCTCCTCTTTAATGAGAAGGGCAATGTGAGGGTGCATCTTGTGAAGCTTTTTCCATACCAGCTTGGTTTCAGGATAGGTAACGATGTATTAAAGGGTAATGGAAGGATCAATCCCAAGTATATCCTGATAAGACTGTGCAAATGTGATGATATGATATTGAAGGAAAGATGGGTATTATTTTTGTTTCTTGAGGTTTAACTATTGGCCAAGCTTGATGATGTAGGGGTTATCATGAGTTCTCAAATTAATATTGGTGGTGGATTTATTGAGCATTGTTTATTTTTTATGAGGAAAGGATTTTTGAATAGAAGAATTTCCAATACCAAGGTAGGCTAAAATAGACTCATCATCTTGGTATTAGATGGTGTTGATGGTAGAAAAGTCTTTTTTGACCATCTCAGGGTGAATGAGAGGAAGAAACTTATTTTGGCCACCCTTGTGATAGATTAAAGGGGCCAGGCTAATGGTGTTGATAAAAAAAAGTTAGGGGGGATAATGTCAAGGTCTTCAAATTTTGATAGTGATTGAGTTGATGGTGAAGGGATGTCCTCATCAATAAGAGCAATAGAATGAGGTGATTCAATGGGTGCCTCTGGTGGGATGTACCCAAGGCCAAAGGACTCATGTGGTTATAAGGTTTTGATTACAAGTAATGTGTAGGGTCCTTATTCACAATGACCAAGTTCAAACCCTTTCTAGGTATAGAGATGAAGATATAGCTTGGAAAAATGCTAGCATGTCTAGGTAAGAGAAATCAGAAGTGAATGGTTAGATATATGAAATAGAAGTAGAGGTGAAAAGTGGTTGATTGTCTCCCCCATAAATGAAGTTTGTTTGATTATCTAGTAAACCAAAAGGGACAATGGTTCCTAGATTAGGGTCATAAAAAGGGTCATATTTGAGGTTCCCATACTCTTGCAGAGTAGAGAAATCATCCAAGGTGAGAAGGTGATACTCCCCATGTGAGAGACATTAGAATGTTTGTGTCAAGTGATCATCAATGGTAATCTGGGAAGAAGAGATAGGTGTACTAGTTGAAGCTTCATCATTGTTAATGGTGGAAGTGTTACAGGTGGTGGCATAGGATTTGTAGTAGGGTTGGTTGATTATGAGGCAGATGAATGGGGAATAAGAACATCATTAGGCCTATATGTCATCTTTCAAGATGTAAATGGATTGGGATCAACCTTGATAGTTATAACTTTCCCTTCATATTCAAATTTAACAAAATGATGAAGAGTAGAGGGGATACAACTCATGGCTCAAATCCAAAGGCATCCTAGTATAATGTTATATTATAAATCACCCTCTATAACATAAAATAGTTTAGGAATGGTGTGAGGTCCCAAGCATATATGAAGGATAATGGTACCCAATATAGTGGCCATTATATCATTTATGGAATGAATAATTGTGGTGATTTTGCCCATGATGTTCTTTGGTAAGTGCAGCTAGTCAAAAGTATGGGAAGATATTATATTGATGTTATCTCTTCCATCGATCATCACCCTTTTGACATGGATGTGATTGATGTATGTAGTGACAAAGAAAGGGGGATTATATTCTTTATAATGTCCTAGAGGTATTTCAAAATCTTGGAAGGTGATAGTGGCTAAATGTTGGAGGGCCCCAATGAAAGACGTAAGAGGTTAAGGTTCATGTGGTTGTACCTCTATGGATTAGAGATCCTCTATCAATGCCTAATAGTGATGAGGTGAGGTGTTGATCAAGTCATGAAGACTCATCTTCATTGGTTTTTGGTGAAGTTTCTTCAACATAGTTTGCTTAATGGATGTAGAAGAGTTGGTGGAGGGTACACCTAAGATAGAAACCTTAGATCTTGGTGACGGCAAGGGTGAAGAGGTTAGTGTTGGGGATTAGTTGGAAGGTTGAGATTTTGAAGGATATGTCCATGAAATAGACACATTATCTCTTTTTTTACCCCTTTTTGAGCCCATGATCAGGTAATCATGTGAATGGTGTGGATAATATGATCAGTTAGACTAGGTGATGGCTTTGGTTCCTCCCCTTCACTTTTAGGTGGAAGTTAGGGATCTAGTATAAGTTGGTTCAATGGTTGGATTGGTTGGGTTGGAAGTTGGGTTGATAAGGAGGGTGAAAGTGGTTCATCTAATAATAGATCATCATCATCATATAGGTAGTGAAGTACTTAGAGAGGTTTACATTTCTCCATGTCATGTCCTAGCGCCCTATAGTATGCATAGATCAAAGTGTCATAGAACCAAGAGGGTTTGGTATTAGAGGGGTTGAATGGCTTAATGGGTAGAAGTTTAATGGAAGATGTTTCTAATAACCTCTACAAAATAATTGAGTAGGATTGATTCAAAGGCATTAGAGGTGTTGAAGTTTTGGTTATAGAAATAGCAACCTTATTAGGTGGGGGTTGAATTTAGAAATGGTAGGTGATTTGGTGGATGCTTTAGGTTAGGGTGGCTTAGTTATGGTTGGTTTAGAGGTAGATGGCTTCGAGGTACATGATGAGGGATTGATAATAGGGGAAAGTAGAAGTGGCTAATTTAGTTAAGAATGATGAAGAAGCTAATGGCTTGGGAGGGGGAGTGTAGGCATAAAAAAAGGGGGTTGGTTTAATCGAAGATGAATATGTAATCAGGATGTTAGAAGAGTGAGGTCCTAAAATAGATGGTAAATGGGAAGGAGGTGGCATAGGTTGAGTTTAGGGTAGAGGTTTAGACAACTCCACTTTTTTATTGGTTTTGGTTAGTGGTTTCTTTGGTGGCTGTGATGGATTTAGATCTAACTTCAAAGGTGGGTGAGCAATGTTAATCTTAGGGAGGAACCCCAAATTCTTGGTTGGTATGGCCAAAAAATTATGAGATGATTTGGGTGGAGGTTGATAATATGTTTCTCCTATAGCTTGAGAGAAAGAGACATTTGATGGAGGGATGCTAATAGGTTTAAATTTGGATGTCAATGAGGTAGAGGGCTTAGTTTTATTCTAGTATGGGAGCCCAAGATGATGTCAGAAGGTGGCTCTATCAAGGTCAAGTTGTGAAATGAATTCTAGACTTTACACTAACCTAGAAAAAGGCTTATAAATAGGTTTGGGTCCTTGACTAGTTGTTTCAAATCTTAATCCTCTAGGTGAATAAGATGGAATGGTTCCTTCATATTTTCCTAGGCTAGAGGGTTTTGGAATTGTTGATTTGATAGATGGGGTAGTCTGTGCTTATACGGTAGTTTTCAAAGGGGAAATGGATGGTTATTTGATTGGGGGTATAGGTGTGGTCACATTTTCTTCATTCATTTGGGTATCTGATGGAATGGATAATGGATTTAGTGTGTTGATAGATGAGGTAGTGGAGGATGTGCTAACATCAATAGTTTCCTCCCTTGGTGATTCCGCCAATGAAGGGGTAGATATGGGTATAGTTTGGTTATATGAAGGGATGAGGGTTATTGATCCCTCCATTTGGGTTCTCAAAAGGATGAGAGGTGAATTTTCTTCTTCCACAGGTGAATTAGATGAAGGAGCGATCAAAGTAAGGGGTTCATCCACCGTATTTATAGTGTGTGCTTCATGAGATGAAGATGGTTCAAATTGGTTGTTATGGGGTTGGGTAGGTGGGGCATGGTTAGGAAAAGGTTTGAAAAAAATATCAAGAGAATGGTTGGGGGTGTGTTAGGGTTGTCAAATGATAATTCATCATTATCAATCAGGTTTTAGATAATACTCTTAAATGTATTACATCAATTTATGGCATGTATAATAACCTGATGGAATACACAATGGTCATTTGCATTATACCACCCAGGGATGGGGCAAGAAGAGTCAAATTGTTGAGGTGGCTTAATGGGAGGAAGTTGGATGACATTAGACTTTAGTAATTTATCTAACATGGAAGCATAAGATTCTACAATAGGTGTGAATTATTTAGGGGGGGCCCAATTTTAGTTTTAATTTGGTGGGTAAGAAGGGTTGGAAGGAGTGGTTTGACATGGTTGGTTAATGGATGGAGGTGGGGAAACTTTCAACACAACCAAGTTTGTAGAAGCTTTGGCTTTAGGATTGGGTTGGTTAGTTTCTTTGGTGGAAGAGGGATAATTGGGTTTGAATCTAGAATTGTGGTTACGTAGTTTCAACTCCCCTTCATCTATGGCCTCATTTTCAAGTTTTCATGCCATAGTGAATTCTTTGTAAAAGGTTCTAAATGTTTTCACTTAAAGGGTGGAAGTAATGTGTTTCACACATCCCCATGAGAAAATATCAATAAGTTTTATTTGGGGTAGTGAAAAGGATAGTTGATTGATGAGACCTTGCCATCGTGTGATGAAGTCAACAATTGATTCATCATAAAACTACCTAATAGAATAAAGGTCTTATGGAGACATTATTATATATGTTCACTAAAAAATGTTTTAAGAAGATTTGGATGAGTTGGGTAAATGAAAAGATAGAGTGCCTAGGAAGGGCACTGTACCAATCCTAGGAAGGTCCTAATAAAGATATAGGGAAGGTTTGGAGGAGGAAAGCATCAACATATGCAATTAAGTAACAAGAATGGTGAAATTCTCTCAAATATTTTTGAGGATCCTCCTTACCCTGAAACTTAAGGAATTTGGGGAGTTCCCATTGAAGGGGATAAGCATGAATTGGGACATATTGGTTGATGGGTTCATTGCAAATCTAGTCATAAGATAAAAGGTTATGGGAACGAGAGATAGATGACTTGAGATGGGTCATATTATCCATGGGCATCTTGATCAGGTCAATATGGGGTTGGGAAGCTGCATAATTTGGTGTAATGTTCTATTGAGGTTGGGTTGTAGATATAAATTGATATACAATAGGAGGTACAAAAGTAACCACATATTGGTATGTGGTAACTTGAGGTTGGGATAGTGCCTCGAAAAGATTGATAGGCATTAAATTTTGGGTGGAAGGTGTAATATATCCTTGTGGGTTAGGAATATATTGATAGTGTGCTATGGGGACTTGTTGAGGAACCTATAATGGTTGGTTTAAGGGTACACTTGGGTTAGTCGATAGGGGTATGGTTTGGGTTGTTAATACTAAAGTGCCAATGGGTTATTGATAGGTAGTCACCCTAGTGGTAATGGGGGGAAATTTTTTTGGTATGGATATTACTAAGTTCTGAAAGGGGGTAGAAGTTGGTATATTGGTTGAGCTAGAGGGAATGGTATAAATGGGTGTGGAAGCCACCACACTAGTAAAAGGGGCATAAGTGACAAGGGGTAAATTTGAGCCAACTTTAGAGGTATTAGTTGGGGTGATAGGTTTTGAGGTGGTGGTAGTAGATGAGCGAAAGGTATAAGATGAAGCTTGGATAATAGAAGGTTGGGTTGATGTAACACCCACCATGAGCTGGTGTGACATACCATAAGGTGGATCCACTAAAGGAGCCAAAATAGTCAAAGCATGATAGGCTAAGGTTTTAATGTAGTGTTGAAGAGCCACCTAGTTGTTATCTAAAAAGGTAGTAAAATATGGATCACCTTCATGGACCGTGGTAGGTGAAGGAGGATTATGGGATGAAGCATGAGGGGATCTATCAACATCTGAGGTGTAATCCATGGATGAGGATGAAGAGTAAGATGGTGGTTGGTTATTTAGATTTCTTAGCTATTATTTGGTAAAGACCATGGGAGAAATAAAAAATGTATAGTTAACCTCTCACCTCAAACAATGATAAAAAAAAACAAAATCTCAAAGCAAACAAGGCACATACTAAAAGTGCACTTAATCCTAAGATTCATTTTAAATCACTTTTGGCTTATGCCTTAAAGAGTGTGAAAGGGAAAATTAGATTAAAAACAAAGTAATAGAAGATCTATTTAAGGATGGTTTTGGGTTGAATTTTGGCGCTCAAAATAATCTACACTCGATCAGGTATGTGGCCTAGTACTGGGGGATTGCTCCCCACACTTTACAAACCCAAAGCTTAGTCAGGCTGCTTAGCCAATGGAAAAAATTTGTCTAGAGTTTATACTCTAATAGAGAATGGAGTGGGTCCTCCCCTTAGTGATGAAATCCAAGTGGGATCACTAGGTAGGGTAAGGTGATCTAAAGGGTGATGAAATCCCAATGGGCCTTGTCTCAAGTAATTTTTGATGTTTATTTTGTGTAAGTGGTTTGGTAGTGTAACATAAGTGTGCTATGATTAATTCAAAATGATTTTAATTAACTAGGTGAGATAAATCAAGCATGTAAACCTTGAATGCACTCAATTTTAACCAAAATAAATATTTTGATTTCGTTGAATGAAAAAAAAACAACTAGAATGTACCTAATGCAAGATGAAGATGTAACCTAGGCCTAGAATGATTTTTTTTTTGAGATTTTTGGAAAAGAAAAGAAATGATTTTTTTTTTGAATTTCAATAAAATGATAGAAATTCAAGAAAATTAATTTCACTAATGAAACTATATGCTTAAAAAATTACAAACCCAAAAGGGGTCGCATGGGGCATGCCAAAATGTTTCCTACAATTTTTAACTCTATTCTTAACTTTTAGGAAGAAAGAAACAAAAGATGAGGGGCATGTACCTATTTAATGTTGTACTCATTGATGACCAAACAAAGTGAGAACTCATTTTTGGTAAGGAAGGACTACCTACAATAAGACAACACTAAACTAGATTGTTGGTTAGACAAATATGAAGGGTGGACTACCTAGCGTATGCTAGATCCAAGAAGTATGAGCTTCTTTGGATGGTTGTCAATCTAATCCCCTAATAAAAAATAGTGTTGATGAAATAAAGAAAAGGTAGTTGCATTTAAAGTGATATAAAGGTCAATGCTTATGTGAAAAAGAAACAAATTACCTATTCCATAGAATTATTAAATGTAGTACGGTGGGTCAATACCATGCCAAAATGAGTCAAGACCTAGTTCAAAAAATATAAATAGGCTTTGTAGACAGATAAAAAACAAACAAGTTCTAGTTGGGGAAAAGGGGGTGAAAATAAAAAAATTATAATGTTTCTAACAGGTGATCGATGATGGTTGATCCGATTGGTGATGGTTGCTATAATCAGTGATAGTTACAAGAACTAGTGATAGTTACCTAATAGATCTTGGTAGGATATTGAAGTGGAGTTGAAAAAGGAATGATGAATGGGTAGGGGTCTAAATGTGGATCTAAAAGATGTGAAATGAGGTGCAAGTGATATGAAATATGTGGAATAAGGTGCAGGTGGTCTACTTAAGACAACAAAGTTAACAAAGAAAGGAAATACTTGTCCCCCAAAAATATCACTCATTTTTGGGACAACATTTGAACTATTTTGGTCCGACAGACCAAAATCCTCTCTTCCCCTTTCAAAAATTGTTCTGAGCATTCAGGTTCTTCATTTTTCAAAGCTTTCTCAGAAATCTATGGACTCTACAGGCTTGAATCTACGGACTCTGCAGGAAGAAATCTACGAACTCTGTAGGCTTAAAACTACGGATTCTACAGGTTGAAAACTACAGACTCCACAGGCTCATTTCTATAGACTCTTTTAAGGCTTGAGAGAAAACTTAGAGAAAACTATGAACTTAGTTCTACGGAATTCACAGGTTGATTTCTATGGACTCTACAGGAAAGAACAAGTTTCTAACACTTGGTCATTTTTAGGATTGTTTCAATGGCTTGGTTCAACCAAAAGAGTTCATCAGTAAGCTTCTAAACAAGGATTAAACCATTGAACCATTGAACCTTGAACTCTTTTGGTTTAAGGGTTCAATGGGTTTAAGGTTCAATGCTATCAGTAATAGTTGGTGCTTTGGTTCAATGGTTCAATAGGTTCAACGACCAAATGTTTCAATGCATTTGGTTCGAAAAGATCAAAAGGACTTAGCCAAATAAAAAGAATGAACCGATTAAACCATTGAACCTTGAACCAAAAGGTTCAATGAGTTCACAGGTTTAAAGGTTCAACTAGTGTGATGAAGATCAAAGAGCTTAGAAAGAACAAGGAAGTGATGGGCAGAGGAAAAAACTAATGAACCGATTAAACCTTGAATTGAAAGAGTTCAAAGTTCAATGGTTCACAGGTTCAAGCAGTTCAAAGGTGGCCTCAAGCAAAGAGAGAAGCAACATGGATGATTCTAAAGGCAAGTTCAAATGAAAGTGATGGTTTAACCAAAGAGTAGGAAAGTGATTGAACCAATAAAGTGATTGAACCAATAAAGTGATTGAACCAATAAAGTGATTGAAGCAAGAAATCGATTGAACCAAGGAGCCAAGAAAGCTACCTAAACCATTGAAACAGTCAACCAATGGCATCCCTGTAGATGTCAAATTTAAGGTAAGGGAATATCCTTTAAAATTCAAATAAAGCATGGAACTTGAAGGAAGAACCAAGCGACTGGCTAAAAAGATAGCCTGATAGCTCAAATCACAGCAAGAAGAGATAAAGCTAGAAAAGACAAAAGCAGAAAGAGGGAAAAGCCTGAAATATCTACGTAGAAGTTATTCCAATAGATGGAACAGTCTGCAAAGTAGATTTTTGAGCTTGCAAACATCGAAGGTGTGACCTGTTAGTCTCCTTTGGAGTAAAGACAAAATGGACAGTTGCACAAATTTCAAAGGGGATAGACTGGATGATCTAGACCTAGGAAAAGACATATTAGATGAATAGACACACCATAGTTAAGGTAACACATTGTTCCAAGCATGGTCCCTCCAAGTAGAACTGAAGACACATTGAAGGTATTGACTGAAACATGGGCCATCCCATGGGAAAGAGTGCCAAGCCTTGCTTAGTGGCTATATATTGTAATCTCTTGTATTGTTTTAAGGAGATCTTCCCCTTACCAGAAGTGAAACTCTACCCAAATTGAAAGGCATTACTGAGACTTTGAGCTCAGATTGTAGTTCATATTTCTTTGATTGAATGAGAAAGCAAGTTACTTGTAGACTTTGTATTGGGATAGCCTATGCTACTTTAGGAGATTGTTCTTATGTCTGCCTTCTAAAAGCATTCTTGTTTATTTGATTTAACAAGAAGAACTAGTGGAGGTGATAAGGAAGGTGTCCTGAAGCCAACTACTTTCAAACTTTATGATGTCATAGTTGTATTCAGTGTGTGTTTTTATTTTTTGTATCTATGTAAAGGACCTTGGGATGACTTTGTGCCCCCATTATTCTTTGTATCTCACTCTTTGGGTAGTTGAGGTGGAAACTTTGCATTTTGTTTCATCATGTTGTTACTGTACCCTTTTGTTACTAGTTTCTTATCTTATCTGAAAGAACTCCTGTTGTTTCCTACAAGAACACTTCTAAAAGAAGAGAAGTGCCTTTAGCATTTACACCAAGATTTTATCCTCTATTTGTTAGCATCATCTCTGAAAGAAGAGAGATGGATGGTTTATCCCACCCCTGTGTCTAACTTTCAGCTTATTTATGTAGTATATAGCCTCTGCATATTTAATATGGAGCCTCCCCTTGATGAGAGGAGAGATTTGTCCCCTGTTGATGTAGTAAACCTACACACCATGATGACCCATCTCCCTATGATGTGGTGATAGGAACTATTTTGGTCACCAGTTAGCTAGCTGACAAAATATTCACCCAACAATTTTTGGTGACTCCACTGGGGACACAGTAATTTTGTGCAATTTGGAACCTCAAGTTTCAGATTGAAACATCACCTGTGTCTTACCCATTATAATTATAACCCTTATCCATTATAAACTCTAGCGACTCCATTCCATGTCTTACCCATTATCATTATAGCCTTACCATCTTCCTCCACTTCCATTATTTTATCTGGTTTGCAAAACTAGAGCTGATAGAAAAGAGTGCATAGTTTGAAGCCTCAAGCTGAAGTAGGGCTAATTCTTTTCCATTTTTTATTCTGCAACCTAGCCACTTCACTCATATTTGTTATCCCTATTTTTCATAATTAAATCATGGTAGTTCAAGGCCCCTCGGGTAACTCTTTTGGCCCACTTAACTTGACTCCACCTCTACATGAACTTCCATGTAGTTCAAGAAAGAATTTCCCTAAATTCTTTGGTGATGGGAAGGTTCATCTTAATGAATACATTATAGCTTTCAGCATAGCCTACGGTGTATTAGGGGTGGAATTTGAAGACATAGTGGTTAGGCTATTTTTGGAGACACTACAAGGCACTGTTGTAGATTGGTTTTACCATCTACAAGTTGGATTAGTGACTGACTGGGATACACTCAAAGTCAAGTTTGAAGCTAGGTTCAAGCCTATAGAGGAAGCACATGCTTTACTGGCCCAAATCACTTAGATGAAGAAGGAACTTCATGAGCCTATGAGGGATTTTGTTGTTAGGTTCAACAAGCTGAGGCACAAGATTCCCATGATCGCCCAGTTGACACCTTAGAATCTCATGTGTTTCTTCATCAACTCAAAGTTTCCTAAAGTGAGTTTTTTTTTGAAATGAGCTAGACACATAGACCTTGAGGCTACTCAAGACTTGGCTACTGAGCTAGAAGATGACCTTATCTTGGCAGGAAAGATAAGGAGAGATCCTAACAGAGCTAAACCCTCTTCATCTTTTGAATACTCACCCACAACCACCATTGACCCAATGGTACAAAAGCTGGCAACTAAATTGCTAGCCTTGAAAATACGAATGGCACAAGGTATGCCTTCTACTCCTATATATAAAGATATACCAAGGAGGACATTCCCTAATCAGCCATATCAAGGCAACACTGCTAGAAGTCAAGGGCAACCAAATCGCCTTCCTCCCCCATAGAGGAACCTTATTCTTGAAGCACCTCTAACTAACTCAGCAGTTGGATATCTAGAAATAGAACGTGTTTCCTATTTCCAACCTAAGTTTGAGTAAGAAAATGGCACTGATCTCTTCAAGGAGGATCTATAATAATCAACTGGTGATTCCCACATTGGTTTCTTGAATTACTAGAATGAACCCAGAAGTGAAGGTGAAGTAGTCAAAGAATCATACACAGTATTCACCCAGTCTGAGAATCAGTCAACCCATCAAGCTGATAAAGAAAGAATAGAGGAATGAACTTAGCTTGCAATTCTAATTGCTAAGTGGGGAACCACTTCGCCTTTCTAGTTAAAGGACCCAGTGATTGCCAAGAAGGTTAGTACATCAAACATCTCTGCACCTTCTACTTCAACTTCATAGATCAGTCCTCCCCCTCCCAAAAACCAAAAGGATGATCTCCCATCCTCCCTTTCAAGTCCATCTCAGTCATTTGACATGATTGATCATGTCAAGAAATCCAAAATTCAAAAGACTAAGTTTGAATCCTTGCAAGCCAATCCTGAGCAATTAAATATTGGTGGAGAACCAGGCATAGACCTATCTAAGGCAAAGATTGTGGTTACCCAAATGTCAGACCCTAATGCTCAAATTCTATTTGAGCCTTCAAGCAAGGGTAATTACTTCTTGACCATAGCAGATGCTCATGTCTCAGTTGATGAAAGTCCTATAGCTGGCAATCTAGGATTTCATCCAAATAAGGCATCAAAAAAGTTGGTAGGGCACAGTATAAATCAAAAAGGATCTTCCATCTCCCATGAAGAGATGTTTGTTAGAAGATTAGCTTCTGATGATGCTTGGATCTTGGAATTTTATGGCAGCAATTATTCCATAGCTGGATGTAGATCTCTATTGCTCAGATTGAAAACTACTCAAGGTGAAGATGTCAAACTCCTTCACACCAAAGGAGATGCTAAGCTAACAGTTTTTTAGGAGTTTGATGCTAACAATCAAAGCATGTGCTGGAATAAACTAGAAAAATAGCAAGTTATGATGGTGGACCATACTACTGTATTTTGAAGTCAGCAAAAGGAACTCTTCACTAAGAGAGCAAGGAGTTATGGTTTTCAGTTTGAAGACATCGTCCTACCATGGAGCAAGAAGAAGAAAAGGCCAAGAGGAAGATGCAAAAAATTAGTTTCCTGGTGGAGAGTTCTATTTTCCCATCACTATTTCTAGGGACAAAATGGTTTCCTACTAGTTTATCAAGTTGGCACACCATTTTCACTATCTCATAGTGGGTAGCATCTAAAGCACTTCAAATCTTGAGGCATCAGATAAGATCATCTGTACATATGTATATTTGTATAGTCTTTAGTTATGTTTTGTGCTTTTCATTTTCATTTTTTGGAGCCTTTATTTTTGGGTAGCATGACTTTGTAGCCCAATGGCACACTTCAAGACACTAGAGATTCTAGTTTCTACTCCTCTCAGCTGTTCTAAGTTCTCATCTGAAGGAAGTTCCCAAACTGGAGCCAATTGTTGTCCCCCAAAAATATCACTCATTTTTGGGACAACATTTGAACTATTTTGGTCCTACAGACCAAAATCCTTTCTTCCCCTTTCATAAATTATTTTGAGCATTCAAGTTCTTCATTTTTCAAAGCTTTCTCAAAAATTTATGGACTCTGTAGGCTTGAATCTACAGACTTTATAGGAAGAAATCTATGGACTATGTAGGCTTAAAACTATAGACTCTATAGGATGAAAACTATGGACTCCGTAGGCTCAATTTTATGGACTCTTTCAAGGCTCGAGAGAAAACTTAGAGAAAACTATGAACTTAGTTCTACGGAATTCACAGGTTGATTTCTACAGACTATGTAGGAAAGAATAAGTTTCCAACACTTGGTAATTTTCAGGATTGTTTCAATGGCTTGGTTCAACCAAAAGAGTTCATCGACAAGATTCTAAGGAAGGATTGAACCATTGAATTTTTGAACCTTGAACTCTTTTGGTTTAAGGGTTTAATGGGTTCAAGGTTTAATGTTGTCACCAACAATTGGCACTTTGGTTCAATGGTTCAACAGGTTCAACGACCAAATGGTTCAATGTGTTTGGTTCAAAAAGATCAAAAGGACTTAGCCAAATAAAAAGAATGAACTAATTGAGCCATTGAACCTTGAACCAAAAGGTTTAATGAGTTCATAGGTTCAAATGTTCAACCAGTGTGATGAAGATCAAAGAGCTTAGAAAGAATGAGGAAGTGATGGGCAGAGGAAAAAACCAATGAACCGATTGAACCTTGAACCGAAAGAGTTCAAAGTTCAATGGTTCATAGGTTCAAGTAGTTTAAAGGTGGCCTCAAGCAAAGAGAGAAGCAACATGGATGATTCTAAAGGCAAGTTTAAATGAAAGCGATGGTTCAACCAAGGAGCAGGAAAGCGATTGAACCAATAAAGTGATTAAACCAATAAAGCAATTGAAGCAAGAAAGTGATTGAACCAAGGAGCTGAGAAGGCTGCCTAAACCATTGAAATAATCAACCAATGACGTCCTTGCAGATGTCAAATTTAAGGTAAGGGAATATCCTTTAAAATTCAAATAAAGCATGGAACTTGAAAGAAGAACCAAGTGACTGGCTGAAAAGATAGCCCAATAGCTCAAATCATAGCAAGAAGAGATAAAGCTAGAAAAGACAAAAGTGAAAAGAGGGAAAAGCCCAAAATATCTATGCAAAAGTTATTCCAATAGATGGAACAGTCTACAAAGTAGATTTTTGAGCTTGCAAACATCGAAGGCATGACCTGTTAGTCTCCTTTGGAATAAAGACAAAATGGATAGTTGTGTAGATGTCAAAGGGGATAGACTAGATGATCCAAACCTAAGAAAAGATATATTAGATGAATAGACATGCCATAGTTAAGGTGACACACTATTTTAGGCATGGTTCCTCTAGGTAGAACTAAAGGCGCATTGAAGGTGTTGACTACAGCATGCGCTGTCCCATGGGAGAGAGTGCCAAGCCTTACTCGATGGCTATATATTTTAATCTCTTTTATTGTTTTAAGGAGATATTCCCCTTACTAGAATTGAAACTCTACCCAAATTGAAAGTCATTACTAAGACTTTGAGCTTAGATTATAGTTCATATTTCTTTGATTGAATGAGAAAGCAAGTTACTTGCAGACTTTGTGCTATGATAGCCTGTGCTACTTTAGGAGATTGTTCTTATGTCTATCTTCTAAAATCATTCTTGTTTATTTGATTTAACAAGTAGAATTAGTGGAGGTGATAAGGAAGGTGTCTTGAAGCCAACTACTTTCAGACTTTGCACTGTCATAGTTGTCTTCAGTGTGTGTTTTTCTTTTTTTCTGTGTAAAGGACCTTGGGATGACTTTGTGCCCCCATTGTTCTTTGTATCTCACTCTTTGGGTAGTTTAGGTGGAAACTTTGCATTCTATTTCATCTTGCCTATTACTACGCCCTTTTGTTACTAGTTTCTTATCTTACTTGAAAGAACTCCTGCTATTTCCTGCAAGAACACTTCTGAAAGAAGAGAAGTGCTTTCAGTGTTTCAACCAAGATTTTCTCCTCTATTTTTTAGCATCATCTCTGAATGAAGAGAGATGGATGGTTTATTCCACCCCTGTGTCTTACTTTCAGCTTATTTATATAGTATATATCCTCTACATATTTAATAAGGAACCTCCCCTTGATGAGAGGAGAGATTTTTCCCCTATTGATGTAGTAAACCTACACACCAAGATGACCCATCTCCCTATGCTATGGTGATAGGAACTACTTTGGTCACCAATTAGTTGGCCGATAAAATATTCACCCAATAATACTAAAAACAAGTAAAGAATACCTTCAAAATGCAAAAGGGATGCTAACAGTAATCTAAAGAAAATTGGCTAGTATAACAGTACTTTAGCCTTCAAAAGTCACATAGACAAAGTCTTGAATTACTTGGATACCTGCACAAAGGAAATAAGAGGGCCTAGATGCAATTTTTTTTATCTTTATCTCTTCTAATAGCCCTCATTTTATAGCAAGAAATTACTAAGTGAGGAAGAAGGAATTGCTAAATTGGCTAGAGACAAAGATGCTAATTTGAAGTGATGGTAAGCTATATGATTCATATGGGAAAGTTTCTTTTTTTCTCATGCTTATCTCACACACAGCTAGAAGTGAATTTAAAGTAGGTGTAGGGACTTGACTAGTGATGGTTAGGCTAACTGGCACCAGTTACACTGACTGGCATAGGTTGAGGTCCTAAGGTAGAATGGGTGAAAATTAGTTTAAAAGAAGGTAGATTTAAAAATATTAAGTTATCAAATCAATAAATGGGCTAAGTTAACTAGTGTTCAACTAGATCTAGGGTCGGGTATGGTATAAGGCATGGGTTTGACATCAAAAATTGGTTGAGGTGTAATTTTCAAGTGTATATAACTAGAACTAGATGGAAACTAGAGAGGTTTTCACCCTCTAATTGCTTTCCTAGAACATGGTATACCTAAGCAAGAGGGGGGTATCTTATCCTAAATTTTTTTTTGGTAGTAGGGCTTGATCTACATCTAGTTTATCCCATGAATCAACCCCCATGACTATCCCCCCATTCATGTTGGTATAAGTAGACCAAGGTGATAGAATCTTTTCATGGGGCATCTACACTATTCTATAGGCCATCCTTTTTACCCTACTATCCAAACTTGTCTATAAGGGATCCATCCTTGAATTTATTGTGTTACATGTTTGAATTGGTATACATGCCCAACATCAAATTTTAATTTTTGAGGGCCTTCCACCATCCTTTTTCCAACATCATTCTCCTCGATCGCCATCAATGATATTTTTTAGACCATTCAAACTCACTATCATTGGTAAGAAAAGAGAAAATAGGTAAATAAATTTTACTAAAATATCCAATGAAATAGCTATAATACCCTACATGTCCTAAGAATATGTTAATATTATTTTGGTTCTTATATGGATAAAATTATAAGATAACTTTAATATTTTTAGGATCTACTTGTATGCCATTAGCTGAAATATGATGGATTAAGATAATGCCTTGATCTACCTTCATTAGACATTTTTCATGGCTTAAAGACAATATATTTTGTTCACACAAAGTCCAAAAACCCCTATATTTTGTAAGTATTCATCAAAAGAGTTACCATGCATAGTAAATTCATCCATTTACACCTCTACACAGTTATTGGTTAAATTTTCAAAATGATTAGAATAGATGTAGAAAATGAAGATGGTTAAAATAAGTGGATGAGATGTATAAATAGAAATAGATTCTAAGGAAAATCCAATTTTCAAATATATCATTAAGAAGTAAAATAGGATCCCAAATTTTTTAGAAGAAACAACTTAAGATCCATCAGTAAGAATGACATCAGATGATAAGAAAATATAAGAAACATGTTCACATGTTTTGGATGTAGTACTTAAGGATAATGTTAAAAAAAAGGCCCCATGGGAGGAAAGCCAAGCACTACTATAAAATATACCATCTCATGGGCTGACACAATGTTCATTAAACATTAGTTAAATCATGAGTCATAAGAATTCCCTCTATACCCCATAGTGAAAAATTATGAGGTATATCTAAATGTCTTAGATATTATTATGGAAAAAGTTGATATCAAACTAGAAAATTCTTTGATGGCTAAATTCAATGGCTTTAGGCCAAATGTAGACTACTTTAGGAAATGGGCCAATCAAAAGTAGAATCCAAAGGGCTAGTTGGAAGTATTAGCCTTGGGTAAGAAATTTCCTAACTTTTTCATTTTGAAATTCACAAATTATGAGGACTAATTTGTGGTCATGATAGGAGGGCCCTGGTTCATGGGAAAATATAACCTTCGACTCCAAAAGTGAAAAAAGGGAATCAATCTAAAAAGTAAAATAATGAAAGATGTTACCATTTGGTGAAATTACTAGATCTCCCATTGGAATTATAGGATCTAAAGGTTATTATGGGTATTACTAAAGCCTTAGGTCAATTGATAATGCTTTAAATGGTAAAAAATTCCATAAAGAGGATGGTGGCCACAATATTTATTGTATTCATCTCGATAGATAAACGTATTCATCACTCCATAAAGATCAAGTCTAAATATAGAGAATGGAATAAAAAAATTAAATGTGAAAGAGACAAAAAATTGTAAAACCTACAACATTTTAAGTCATAGGGTAAAAGAGTGCCAAAAGAATTAAAAAATAGGATTAAAATCCTACAAAAAATCTTGTGGGTATTTAAAGCTACCTCAAGCATACCAGATGAAGAACCAATATAAACTAAGGAACTTTCAGAAAGAGTAAAACCCTTTTAGGACAAAATCCAAAAGAGGCTACTCTAGGAAAAGAGAATGAGAAGGGGGAATAAATATCATACCTTGATAAAGAAAAAAGTATTCCCCAAAAGGAATTACTATCCCAAAAAAGGATTTAGTCCCAAAATAAATAAGGAAGGTGAACTCAATAAAGTTTTAATAAAAGATGTTGACAAACTCTTCAAACCTATTTGTCCAAATTATCCTAGCATAAAGATTGATAGGATCAAGATTCACAAGGGATATTTCTACCCCAAGCCTATTAAAGTATGATAAACTCAACAATATTAAATCAAATCCTACCCTATAAACAAATGAAAGGTCTAAAAATATTACTCTAGAATAGGGTCAATGCTCTTTAGAAAAATAAAAAGAATAGGAACAAGGAAAATATGAAGGTAAATGAACTCAAATTACCAATAGAAAAGATAAGAACAAATCAAAAGTGGGTGAAAAACCAAAATATATAGCTAGGTACTATAACCAAAAAACTAGAAAAAAATGAAACAAATAAAAAAGTGGAAAAGGGTACCTAAAATAACCTTAGGCATTTTCCCACTATTAAAAAATGAATATCATTTCATGGAACATAAGGGGGATTAATTATCCTAGAAAATATATATTAGTTAAAAATCTAGTCAAAAAGCACAATCCTCAAATTTTTTATTATAAGAAACCAAAATTTCTAAAGAAATTCTTTCTCTCAGAGTTGATAAAATATGGAATAAAGCTAGTTACATAAGAAGTAGTTCTAAAAGGGTAATGAAGGGACATGAAACTTTTTAAAACCCTCATGTATTTTAGGGGACTACCTTGATCAATAATGATACCCATAATTCCATTCATTTTAGGTATGTTATGAATAATGTGGAATGGATTCTATCCAATATTTATGCCCCCAATTCCAAACACAGGCACAAAAACCTCTAGACAAAGTTATAATAATTTCACTAAAAATTGAGGAATGAAATTGGATAGTTTCAAGAGACTTCAACTCACCCTATCTCATATGGGTAAAAAAGGTAATCTATAATATTTCAATGATAGTATGATTAATTTGAATGATTTCATCTCTAAAGCTAGTCTTGTGGATGTGGACCTCAAAGGAAACCCTTCCACTTGGTCGAATAAAAGATCTAGTGACAATCTTATTCGAGTAAGGCTGGACATATTTATTATTTCCATGAACTAGGAAATTCAATATAGTAGCATCCTAACCTCCCTCCTAGAATTGGATAGAATCATAATTTTAGGGAATTTATTGGGGAAAGAATGATGAGAATTAAAAACCTTCGCTTTAGGTTTAAAAGAATGTGGACTTTCCATCTAGATTTTCCAAATTCACTCAAAGAAAGGTGGAAAGAACTTATATCTAAATAATCATGTACATTCTCACTATGAATCTTGGGCATGTCAAGTAAAAAATAAAAATATGGAATAAGGAAGTTTTTGAGAATATTTTCACATAGAATAAAAATGTTGAGGAAGAATTATAAATGATAGAAGAAGAAACTAGCAAGAACAGTTTAAATGATTTTTTTTGAAATTAAAAATAACTTCTCATCACTTTATATAATTTAGAGACAAAGATAAAGCATTATAATGTCAAAATTTGAGAAGATAGCGATTAAAATAAGGAGATAAAATGACTATGTTCTTTCATTAATCAATGTCCAAAAATAAGAACTCTAATAGAATCAATGAGATATCTAAGGATGAAACAATGGTTTGTAGGGAGGAAGCCAAATTGGAGGAATAGATCATCAAGTATTTCAAATATATTTTTCCATACCTTCCCCCCTTTGACATTGATAAGGAATAAAAAAAATTGGGTGTCTTTTCGAAGGTCATTAGCTAGGCTGAAAACTCCACCATCCTCAAATCCATGTCCCAAAAAGAGGTTGAGATAATTGTTTTCTCTATGGAAAGGGATAAATATTTGGGCCTTGATGGATTATCCTCCTTTATTTTTCCAAAAAAATTGACATGATCCAACCAAAAGTGGTGTGAATATTGAATAATTTGTTCATGTCATGCACTATCCTCAAGGAGCTAAACAACACACTCTTGGTTTTAATCCCCAAGAAAGTGGGGACTAATCAACTAAAAGACTTCAAACCAATCAACCTATGTAATACATTCTATAAAATCTCCTCCAAAACCATTATCATGAAAATCCAAATCCTACTAGAAACTATCATCACTAAATAACATGGCACCTTTATCTTTAGGAGATAAATCACATATGAAATCATCATTGCTCATGAAGTAATTTATTCAGTGATAAAATCAAAAAGATAAGGCTTTTTCTTTAAGTTAGACATGAAAAAATCTTATGATAGGATCACTTATAAGTTCCTTGATACGGTTATTAACAAATTTAAATTTAATGAAATAGTTAGAGGGTTGATCATTGCATGCATCTCTTTTCTTATGTTTTCTATTATACAAAATGGTATTCCAAAAGGTTTTTTCCTTGTTGGGAGAGAAATTCACCAAGGAGACTCCCTATCTATTTACCTTTTTATAATGATCATAGAAACTCTAGGAAGAAGCCAAGATAAGGATAGATCCATAAGATTAATCATAGCCATCAAAGTGGACATTATAATGATCCTAGTCACCCATAAACAATTTGTTGTTGATATATTACTGATGGGTGAAGCATCAACTATGAAAGCTAATGATTTCAATAATATTATTATGAAATATGAGGTGGTTTCTTGTCAGTTTATCAATTTCACTAAAATATACCATTTTTCATAAAAATTCCAAAAGGCCTATAAAAGAAACTATCCAAAATTTTGGGATTCTATATAAAAAATCTCCTTTCTTCCTCTTTAATCTTACCCCTGTTTAGTGGAAGAATGAAATAAAAATTATAGAATCCTTTTCTTGATAGAATATAAAATAATATTATTAGATGAAGTGGCATAATTTAGTTGGGTAAACTCTAGCTCCTCAAAAGAATGATCTAAAGTATTATTGTGTATTTCATGTCACTCTTCATTATTCCCAATAAAATCACTTTTAAAGTGGAAATTTTTCAAACAATCATTTTTTGGAAGGGTATGGAATATATATTTATATTATCACTTATTTCTTGGGACAATATTTCCTTCCTAAATTAAAATGAGGCTTAGGACTATGAAGGGTCAAAAAGATGAATCAATCATTAATAGAAAAAAGGGTGGAAATTTGTTAAAGAGGACAACCAATGGACTAGGATCATATAGTAAAAATACCTTGTGGATAATGAAGAAAATATTTTTTTGATAGAAAAAGCCTTGGATAATGTTTTTTCCTTTTGGAAATTATTCAATGGTAGTAGATGTCATCTAAGAAAAGGTAGTAAATTAAATGTTTGGGATGGAAATAAGGTCAATTTTTTGGATGACCCATGCCTATATTAGTTCTCTCTATCCTCTAAATCCATGTGGATAGAAATTAGCCTTGAATTTAAGGAGATTCATGGAGAAAAGTAAAATATTATTGGGAGGAATCTAATGGTAAAAAAAACTAGAAATTTTTCATAAAGATATAAAAAGGAAGATACAACTCAGAACTTACAATATCTCAACCAAAATCTCCAACAAACTCACATCAGTATTTTCCCCAAAAAGGATAAGCTTATCTAGACAACTCATACGAGTGGTGAATTATCGATCAAGTTAGGGTATCTAATTAACCTAGACTTGGAAGAATATGGTTTTCATTGGAAATACATATGGATTAATAACCTCACACCCAAGGTTAAAATTTTCTTTTGGTTATCTTCCCAAACAATATTCTCATGATTGACAACCTAGTCAAGAGGGGACATCCCAATCTTAACAGATGTATTTTATGCAAATACAATGAAGAACTAGTTAATCATTTATTCTTAGAGTGCCCTTTTACTTATAAAACTTTGGACTTCCTCTTGTATAATATAAATGCATCTTGGAATATACCAAACTCTATCCTCAATCTCATAGAATAGTGGAAGCCTCCTTTGAAACTTCCATCTTTGTAATTACTTTGGTACTTATCCCTAACCCACTTCTTATGGGGTATTTGGAAGATAAAGAATACTCACATTTTTTAAAATAAATTAATAATATAGAGGGTCATTTCTCAAAGGATATATGAGGCCATCAAATAAATTTAGAATATGTTCATTCCAAAACCAAGCTCCCTCTTCCTAACCCTATTTCTTAATTTTTTTAGAATTGGAAGATTATCCTTTATATGAAAGACTAACCTTTTAAAGTGGATAGATCCTAGGAAAAGTGGTCTAAATTGAAAATAATTTGTCTAAAACTAAATTTTGATGGGGCAACCAAAGGAATCCTAAGACCAATAGGAGGTGGAGGGATCATCAAGAATTTAGAAGGTTTAGTGGTGGTAGCTTATGTAATACCCTTTAAGTGTTCAAACAAATCACATTAATGAAGACACAATGGCTCTCTAGGTCATCCAACTGGAAACTAGATTAAAAAATTAAAATCTTACACTTGAAGGGGACTCTTTAAACATTCTCAACTTTTTATCTCATAAAATAAATCTTTTTGGTATATCCAAATAGAAACAAAAGATGCCAAAATGATTTTACAATAATTTAAGGAGGTTAAAATATCTCATATTTATAGGGAAGGAAATAAAAGAGTGGATATCATGGCTAGTATTGGTTTATAAAACTCCCTTTTTAATTAGTGATCTAAGATAGAAGAACTAGAAAGACACACTATCAAATTCACTATGAATGACATGGAAGAATCTAAGGCTCCAAGTGGGAAAAAAGCTAATGATATCTAGTTATAAATGAAAAGATACATATCCTATGGAAATTTATATAATGATTTTGATACTCATTTCAATGTGAGGAAACCAAGTTTGAAGCATGGGAGAAAAGGATTAATTGAAATCATTTTTATTACACTGGTCAAATCAATAGATAAGTGCATGGGTTTCAAACTAAGGTGTGATTACATAAATTATTTTTGGAGGAAAAAATTCTCTACCATGGGTGGTGAATGAGATAGGCTCAAACCAATATCCCATACCGAAGCTAAGGAATACCTAGTGATATGGAGTAAATTAGAAAAGGGAGGACTCACCAATTTCATGTTTAGGAATGTGTGTCATGAACCAGCTATATCTAAGGACTTCACTATGGGTTGGGATGAAAGATAGGTCACTATGAGATACCTTCACATAATAATTACCTAGGAGTTATTTAGTGAAGTTATGATCATGTATTGTGAGGTCAAGAAGGCCTTTAAGGATAAAATATTCCAAGAGGAACTGATAAATATATTCTTCAAATTATATGAGTCAATTATTCATAATTTACAAGGCTTTATTGAAACAAATATGTCAAGGAAATGGCTTAATATTTTCCTCTAAATCATGAAATACATCACAATAGATGTTAAGTATATATTCATTGTTTCCCACCACTTGCTTCTAAAGAATCACTTAAAAAGACATAAAATTAGCTTTCCTTATTTCTTGTTATAGTTGTTGGATAATTTTATGACCTCACACAATTTTAATCCCACCACTAAAATATTACACCAGGGACTCATCCTCCTAATATCGAGAGGGGTGAGCCCTTGATGGGTAAAGATGTCATCAAAACCATTGATGTGGGTAGTAGCAAGGAATAGTTAGAATATAGTGTTAAATAATACTCTAGGTCTTAGGAGGATGAGGATAATTATGAAAGGCATCAAGAATCCTAGATGATATAATCCTCTAACACATCCATCACACTTGTGGTAAAAAAGGATAAGATTAAAGGTAATGTTATGGTGTGTAATATTTTGAAGGAGATGGTAGAAATAAATAAAAACCCTAAGCCAATCCTAGGAGGAAAAGGGAGAGCCAATAAGGTAAGATATGAGGAATTCCCATAGCCTCCTATTCCCAAGAGGGAAAAATATTTGAATTTGAAGAGGGAATGGAAAATCTAGAGTCTAAACACTCCATGCCATAATTTTTGTGCAATGAGATGACTAAGGAAATGAAATATTTAAGGTCTTAACTAATTCTCCTTTAATATGAAGGAACCAATTATTGTGGAAGAATAGAAGAGAAATATAAGGAAATTATTATCAAGGTGGAGGTGGGAGAGGTTACCCCAATCAATAAAATGAAATAGGAAAAGAGTGTTGAATACCTATAATACTTGGCCAAGAAAAAAAAAATGACTACTAAAACTCGATCTTGACTGAATAAGAGAGAGGTGGAAGAATATCTTGAGGGTCCTAGCAAGAGAACTAGGTGGCATATACAAAAATAAGTAGGAAGATATAATCCACTAGCCTGGTTGAATACTCTAACTTAGAGGAGTCTAGCTCTTAAATTTTTGCTCATTATTTGTCTTTATTTTCTTTGTAATTACCTAGTCTCTTGTTCTTTTGCTAAATTTTGATAGAAAGTTTATAATGGTTTAGTGTCTTTTTGACTAAAATTTTCCTTGTCATTTTTATATCCCTTGGTGATTTTATATTATGTCCATTTTTTTATTCTTAAGTTTATTATATGTTGGATATGTACTAGGTACGAGACCCTTTCAATATTGTTTATTAACCTAATCAAATAAAAAATATTTATAGAAATTGCAAGGACTACCCTTTGGAAAGTATTTGGTTCATTACACAACCTAAAATGAAAAAATGCATGAAAATGTTCCCCAAGGACATGAGAAGTTTATTTTATTCTGATCTTCATGGGATACTATTATTTTATTTTACCCACTAAATCCTTTTAGTAAGTAAAAGTATTTATTCCTAGTTAGATTGTCTAAGACTTGGTCATTGATACCCCATTTTCAAATATTTTTAGGTATTGATACTCCATTTTCAAATAATTTTAGGTATTGATACCCATTAACTACCTAAAAATGGGTATATAAATCCAATTCACAGTAACTTTTTAGATTCAATTTTCGCTGTCTCTTAATGCAACATTTATCCTTTTCTTGAGGTTTTATTATTACTTTACATTATCTATATAAATATAGTGAGTGCATAAATTTGGATGAATCCATTTCATATCACTATACTCCCAAAATAAGTCTTTTGTATGTGCTTGTAGTATATCAAATTATTTTGTTCCTTGATCATCAGTCAACCAACTATTTATATTTAGTAATTTTCATGGTTGTATTGAAATTTGTTTTATGTCTGGATGGAGTGAATTGACTTTATTTAATTCAATCATCAAGGAGTTTAATGGGAAAGGGTGAGGTTAAAATAGGTTTAAGGTTTTAATACCATTAAATAATGTTTCACCTTCATGAATGACTCTTGCCAAAGGGAACTTAAAATATATAATAAAAGGTATTTGTATACTTTGTGCCCAATTGAATATACATTTTTGAATATATGGTTGAATTATATTTTTATCATGAGCATTTCTAGATTTGGTTGATACACACACACAGAGAGATACACACACACATACATATATATAGATACATACTTACATGCATGTATATATATATATATGTATGTATGTATGTATCTCTCTCTCTCTCTCTCTCTCTCTCTATATATATATATATATATATATATATATATATATATAGTCTATTGTCCTCAAAGCTAGAGGGGTGACTTCATGAGCTAAACTGATCACTTAATTGCATTCTTATTCTAATATATATAGCTAGTATATTATCCTCAAAGCTAGAGGGGTGACTTCATGAGATAAACTGATCACTTAATTGCATTCTTATTCTTAATCATTTACATGATTTTTAATTGTAACTATTGTTAAAGAATAAATTATGTTATTGTTATTATTTAGTTCATCTACCCATAGGTGATCAGGGGGTATATACAAGTAAGTGATACCAAACACTACACCACATAAATTAATATACACAACATCAACTATAAAATTTTTAATTAAATGTGCATTAATACCAAACTTAAATTTACATTACTTGGTCACCTTGATGTTTACACCTTTATTCACCCAACCCAAAGAATACAGACTTGGATGATTGTAAGTTTATATCCCAAATCTATCTACTAACTTCTTGCTTATCAAAAAAAAATTCATCTATATTGTAATATGTAAAAGCTTATAAATCTCACTCCTTTTAAAATTAATACTACCCAAACATAAATTTATATTGATTGAGGTTCAAAACAAAGTCTCATCCATATTGGGTTTGCAATCAATATCTTCAAGTTTTAGAGGGGGTGTAACCTTATTTTTTTGTTATTATTAAATGAATGAAATTATATATGTATCTTCCAACATTGATCCTTAGAATGAATATAAACATCATAATTCCCATAATTCCTATACTTCCTAGAAGTGGAAGTAGCATTATGCTTACTTTTTCCTTTAGCTTTCCTCTTCGACTCAGAACCATATTTTTTCTTGGAGGAAAATGAAGCCTTATTATTATCCATCACTAAGTATTGGTCTTGAGATGAATCCTAATCTACATATGTAGGCTTAGACAAGAGGATAGGTCTCCTTAAATGGCTATGAATTCCACCATAATACTTCATCAAGATGTCATGGTCTACTATAGCCTTACCTATTTGGACAACCTTTTTGTGTAACTCAAAAATATACTACTAAATTATTTTTCCTTGATTTTACCTAAGATATTTCCAATACATGGACTTCTCTTCCTCATAAAAAATAAGATAAAACTACTTCTTGATTAGCATTTTTAAAATCACCCCACTTAGTAATAGGAACAAGCTTATTAAAAACTAAGGTATGAATATAACTATCAAACCAAGTTGAAGCATAATTCATTGATTTTATCCTTGAAAAAACATTTTTTGGCTCTCATTTATCTGATGCAAATTTAAATATATCTCTAGTTAGGATATCTAATGGTCTAGCCTCTCCGCATTCACATATTTAACATATGGTTGAATATCATATTTTCATTAGACTTGAGTGGATGTGGTTGACATGGAACTATTCATCCACATTATCATGCTTAGGAAGGTAAACCTTATTTTATTTCAACACATCCATGTAAAAACTAAGCTTATCCATGAGAATCCCCATGATGGACTTCAATCTATCAAGCTTTTACATAGAAAGAGAGGCTCTAACCACTAATTATTCAAGATTATGAGAATTATTTTCTATTTTACAAGAATATTATTCATCACAATGTGACATACATTTTATCTCTTCCTTCCAATTCCTTGTGAAAATCTCTTCTTCAAAGGGAACTAGGATAATTTCACTTTAGCACTACTATCTCTAGTGATGGGCATAAACTACAATGTATTAAAAAACACACAAAATTACTAATACTAAACTAGTTATGATAACAATTTTATCTATAAAATAGGTAGATAATACACTCTAGGATTCACCAGTACAGATTTTATAAATTTAAGTTGACAAGTGGTTTATAAATGATTGTTCTAGACTAGTTTTCTTGTTCTAGATATGTAGCATATTAGAACTGAAATGTACACAATTTTGAACATAAAGAAAATCATGAAAGAAACAAAAAATCATAAATTTAATGAAATATTTGATTTTAATAAAACTAATTTTAAAAAAAACTTTAGTGGGAGAGGTAATTGCACTCCATTTTCCACTATGTAATCCTCAAATGTAAAAGTTACTACCACATATGCCCTTTTATGGATATAACTACCAATTAATACACTATCCAAACTTGTACCTAGTTGATTTTTTATCTGAAAACATCTCACATAATAACCCAACACTATAAAAAACCATTAATAACTAAGGAAACAATGATAAATATTAAAAAAGACTCAAACTTGAAATTTGCAATGGGAATGTATCTTCACAACTCCTCACTGACCTCTATAATGTCTTCTGCATTCCAAAAGGTATGTTATTTATAACATTTCACTTTGGGATTAACTAATAATTATAAAACACCCATGTCAAGTAGAGGAAATGTTTTTAATAGGTCACCTAGTGATATTTTTTGTAGGGTGTAAAACTGCTAGTCTATAAAAAAATGGTGGTTACATAACCACTAGGGAAGTTTTGCAAATACCACCAAAAAACACTACTAGTTACACAACTATCTAGGTAGTTATGTAACCACCTCCTGAATATTATGTCAATTCCATTACCTATGACAAACCCCTTCAATTCAAAAGATAAAAATTGCTAACTTCATCACTCTAAAGATGTGATCATCCACATACTATTACAACTTATTTGAACTGATGTTTTAACATAAAGTTTATTACAAATATGAATTGTATACATTAAGAATAGTGGAAACATATAGTAAATTATACCCATATTTTAAATCAAATTTCCTCATAAATACTTTAAATATCTCAGTTTTTAGCATTAGGATATGTCCAATTTATTATCTAGACAATTTGATATATTTTTAACCCTTTATGACCTAAACATATTTTTGGGTCCCATAATTGTTTTCAACAATACTCATGGGTCCAAAAAATTTGTTCATTTACCTTTTATAGGTAATTTTATTTGAGGTTGATTTCCCATGCCCTGATTATTAGTTCTCACTACTTTTTATGGTCAGCCTATGTGTGAATTTTCCTTAGGAATCCTCTATGTGTGTGTGTGTAAACACTTGATATTGGAATCCTTATTACTATGATGTTTATACTATTATTTTATGTATTTATGTCATCACCTTAAATCAAGGATTTATTTTCACTTGTTTGTGTGTTTTCATCTCTCTCCTTTATGTAATATTGGGGTCCTCTTTTGTTCTATTTTTCATTGTCTTCTTTGTTTTGGCACCATATGCCTTTTTATCGATTCTATATCTATTTATATATGTTTCTTATTTTTTTATGGAAACATCAGTCCTATAGATTTAACCTTAGATGAAATAGTAAGATCACCATTTTTTTCTTCTTTTTTTTTGTGGGCCCTTCTACTTATCACCATGCCATTTCAATGTTTGGATATTTTTATTGATTATTTTCCTTTTTATTTTTGATTTTTTATGTACCAATAGGTATTTAATTTAAACATGATAATCCTATATATATAAATCATCTATGGGAACTTTAATAATAAGAGGTTCCCATACAAGTCTCTATAGTTCTTTATGGAATTTTACTTAAGTCATTATATTTTCAAGTGTATGTACATTCCATATTGATTTATCATTATTAAATAACTTGCGTAAATTATTTATTTCATATTTTACCAAAATAATACCAAGGAAAATGTGTATGTATTTCATCTCACACTTAGGGAAGAGTAGGTTGAGTATCTTGTCTGATTTCTCTATTCACACTACACATTAACTATGAAGGGTTTGATTTTGGCATGCATGATACATAGTGTAACTACTTTATATTTTCCTGAGCCAAATACATCTTTCCTTATTTTTTTCATTGTTTTATTTTTAAAATATATGTTAAGATAATTGAATATATAAATTAGATACTTATTCCCATAAATTTTATAAATCACAAGTACAAAAAAATGTAGACACTAACTATAAAACAACATGGGAAAATATAGATTTTGAAACTGGGCATTATAAAAAAATGGTTAAGAGGACATAATTGGTGGTCAAAAATAGTTAGCTACATTTATTACTAAGACATTAACAATGCAACCACTAAATTTGTTTCTATGTCTAGAGATTCAAATTTGGCTTATAATTATATATAAGCTTACACATTTCATATATACATTCAAAAATTAAAAAATCATATCAAGTGTGACTATTCCTTTACATTTTGTTCTCTTTAAAATTAAATTCTTGATTCAACATTTTATTTTTGCATGTTCCTAATTTTAAACACTAATATTGATCTTAAATTATTGTATTATATTGATAAATGGTAAGTATTCCTTATGTAATTATTTTACCTTATTGTTAATGGTAATTAACCTAAGAAAAAATAAGGTGAGTCATATTGCTAAAACCATCATTCTTGAATTTAACATAGGGTTTGTACCCTCTTTTTTGTTAAGTATTTTTTTATTTCAGTCATATCATATTCTTGTTTTATCTCCTTACCCCCTTACCACCCTTAGGTTTTAATTTTTGTTGTGTGTGGATTTATATGGAGATAATCATGGTTTATATTAGTAAAAAAGATGAGAATGTTTTATATTTATTAGATATTAAATAATAAAATTTGAATATTATAAATTATAAAATAATTAATCAATTTATTTTTTAGACTATTAAGGCATAATAACTTTCAAACCCTAATTTTTTTATGAAATGATACATGTGGCTAAATAAGTTTAAAAATCAAGTTTTTCTATTATAGGATCCTTTAGGATTTTTATTTATGTTCCTTAATATAATATGATTTGTGATGACGTTTTTACTCCTAAACCAATTATATATAAGTTCTCATATGGTTTCTATCAATGTTAAGACCTAACCTTTTAGTGAAACTATTGAGAGAACCACCATTCCTGTTAGCCAAATTTTGGCTACCATAGACTAGTCTAACAAAAAACTTGTCTTTTCAATCCTTCACCTTGGTTTTTAATCTTGAAAATATTTCATAAGGCATGGTTAGTATTATTTAAGGTGTTTTTGACAAGTTTAAGGTAAATATGTTTTATTATCATGTTTGTCTAGTCATAGTGTGTCTTTGTCAAAGGGGTTCAAAGAGGGTCAAAGGTTAAGACAGATTTTTCATTCCACGTAGTCCAAGTCAAAGTCATTTAATGTGTCCAATTTTCCATACAAGTGCATTAAATGAATTAAAAATCCATTTCTAACATTGTAACTCACTTTGATATGCTTGTTTGATCATTTGTAATGTATAAGAAGAGAATATGGTAAGAATGTGGTAGGTTTACATAAGAAAGGAATAGTTGACACATCATCTCATGTCTATACAAGTGTGAGGGAGCCTAAATAACACTTGTTGATTCATTTTAGTCAATTTATATGTAAATAATTATAGTTATCGAGTAAAGTTTTTAAGAAGTCTATATAGGTTTTAGAGAGAATAACACTTAGAAACACTCCTACAGCTTCTTCCAATCTAAAAGTATAATCCATGTATTTGAGGAGGTTGGAAACTCAAATAAGGAAAAAAGTAAGTCATCTTCCCCATCCCTCTCCTTGGCAGCTCCAAAAGATAGCTCAATTTTTAGTTGGTATAAGGAGTGAGAATTGGAAGCTCAAATCTTGGGTTTATTAAGTGGCACCTATGATGTTTCAATTTGTGACATTGGTTTCTTGGTTAAGCCCCTTAACTCTATGAATATTTTTTAAGATTGTAAGGGGATCACAATGTCTTATTCATCTAAGTAGGGTTTGTTTTTGCTTATGTTTCTTCACTCCAAATTTCAATGGAAAAAAATGGCTATTATGGGGTGATTTCATGGATAAAATAGACCATTATGATGTAAATTTCATCAAGTATTTAAACTTAACAATATATCTTTATCAAATAAACTAGTGCTTCATGTATGGTTTGAATATTACCATTGTAATTGTAACCATGTTTTGATTAGATATTGAGTGTTTTTATCTCTAAAAATTCTCAAGTTGATTCATCAATCATGATATACATCTCACTTTTATATAATCCATGTGCCTTCACCTTGAAATATAGTTTCATTTAAGATAACCCATGGTGGCATGGTTCTATTAAGTATAGTGTAGTAGATGGATAGCCTCCTACCGGCCTAATTACCAAAATTTGTCCTAAATGGAAATAGAAAGGTCAAGAGTGTTACATAAAAGAGAATTATAAAATAAAGAAGTAACTATAATGAATGAAATATCCAAGACATAATTTCAAATAGGACTAATATTGGTTTTGTCCACCCACAAGTATACAAACCTATAGGTGTACATTTATGGTTCATAAACATCATACTAGAGATGCATAAGCTTGAGAGGGACTTGGTGTAGACTTTAAAACACACATATAGACCTGAAGATCCCAAAACATCAATTTGAATAACATGTATGAGTAAATAAGTTTCAATCTTCATACATGAGTCTTATATATGGAGTGAATAATAGCTACAGGCCTATGTATACAAAATAAAGCAAACATTGAACTATGTGTTGTTTGAAGGAAGTAAAAAAGGTATAAAAGAGTCAATAAAAACATGAATCTCATGATAATATCAACTAACATTATGAAAATTTCTAATGAAGGAAAAGGTCATGTAAACCTACAGTCATATTAGCCATGAGCATACACAATCATGTTTTGACAAGTTGGATAAAGTGTTTTAGTAGTTGTTTAAATGGAACATGTAGTTGAATATTTGAAAATTTTCCATTTGAAAACTAAATGATAATGGTTCCAGTGGATGTCAAATAATTGATGGAGTAAGGGTAGAAAATGCAAATAGGCCTAGAATCTTAAAATCACCACCTACAAGTTACTAGTAGCCAACATATAAAGGAGAAATCATGCAAGTTGGTATGAAAATTCTAAGAGGTTATTGTTGATGATAAAAATTACTCTATTTTGAGAATGGGGACCCTCTTTTCTTTAATTTTCAAAAATTCCCAAGATGCTAAGCATATTAAATCATTTGAATGCATGGATAATTAATTAAATTTACCAATACTTGTGTTTCTAGAATTTTTGGTTAATCATTCATTTTGAAGTAAGGATTGATGCTTAGGAATATTCAAATTATTGCAAGTATTATTCAATTTTTATTCAATGATGAATTATTGACCATGGATGGTTCAATGATATGTAGATAAGCTTTTGATAAGGAAGTATGATATGGCTCTCTATTAAACATAAACAAAACAGGCTTCATTAGGTTTTAATAAATTAGCATTATGTTGTGTTTGAGGAATTTGCTTGCAAGGTTTTGATTTAAATTTTTTTAAATTTGATTAAGATGGGTAATGACATCTTTAATAAGCTAAATTAGTTTCTCTCTTAACCTTGTCATTAATATAGCATGAAACAATATTACCATCAACATTACATTACTTAGAGTGATCATTCAAAAGGATAAGTAATCAAGGAATTTTTTATTTTCATTTATAAGCTATACATGTTTACTGTCTCTACTTTTTTTGCTATAGCCATTAGTAAATTGCACTCTCGACTGCCATTATTAGAGCTTGAAAATTGTAGAAGGATATAAAGGGACATTGGTTACTACCTGAAGTATTGAAAGAGATGGCATAAGAAGGTCCTTCTACTCTAGGTAAGAGAAATTCCTTCAAGAATGATGAATTTTTGTTTTAGAATGATACTTTAGTCATCTTTATAGATACTAAATTTTATTCTTGAGGCCATATCATCTGGTGACTTGCATTAAAGTAGCATATATTTTAATGTAGAATCATCTAGGGATGTTGTAGAGGATGAAACCATGCATCATGTAATCCAACTAACTTATCATATCCTTACCATTAACATAGTCAGTCTAGACAAAGCTAAAATTAAGCTAGAGGTCATGTCATGCACTGACCTAGTTTATAGTATTTTTAGGAGGTTAAATTTTGAATATGGGATGACTAAATCAATGTCACAAGGGATCCTTATTGCTTTCATATCATGACAAAGCTTCAAAAAATACTATGACCTTCCCTCACCATAGATAGAATATAACCAAGTCATCATTGACAACTGGTATGAAGTGCACTCCCTAGAGAAGGTCTTAGCTTCATGGGTAACTGACCTAATGGGAACTATTTTCATGGATGATCAAAGAAACTTACCCATCCAATAATTTATACAAGGATTCATAATTATCTTATCCCTCTTAAATAGAATGTTTGGTAGTCCACACATTTCTTATGTGTACATAAGGACTATTCCATTACTACAAATAATCTTAGAAGACCAGTAGATTCCCCCACTTGTGGAAATTATCAGTAATAACTTGGTTTATGCAATACATGACACTTACAATAATGGTGCCACTTTTTTTATGATGAGATACTTATTAGATGAAATTTGTGTAACTGATCAACTAGGTCAAAATTCATGGTCTCTTGAGCATCCAAAAGTTGTGCCTCAACTCTTTTCTATAATGCATATTCATAGATTTAGACACAATATAAGAATTATTGTAGAAGAGTTCTGCCCAGTGGTTTATCGATCATCCAATGAATGCAAGATGTAGAGGGTTTCCATTGAAATTAAGAAAACCTTGAAAGACATGGGTAGCTACTTTTTATACCCAAATTGTATATTTATATAAATAAAAGGAGTGATGGAGGCCCCTCTTAGACTACTAAGTTTATGCCAATGAAACTAGTTAAAGAATAAATGGCCTATCAAATTCTTCATGGAGTTGATGGAATATTAAAGAGCAATAAGAAAATGGTTCCCCATAAGGTTCTTTATAAACTAGGGAGGACCAAGATTACCAAGTGGCATGATATTGTTTTAGCTTCTAGGGATAAGGATTCGTACCTTTTACCTAAAGATGACTTCATACCCTGGGATCCCAATAAGGTCATTACTAAGGATCTATTAAGATTCAAGAAAGATGTAGAAATGAAATATGAGCACCAAGAAAAAGTCCATGAATAGATATATAAAGATGCTTTTAATGATGAGGTGGTAATATGGAATGCAATAATGAAGAAAATTTAATTGGAGATGAGACTAGATAGGGAGATGAAAAAGTAGGATATTGCTAAGTCTCATCCACCATAAGCACATGGGAACATGCTTGATGCTTAATATGAGGAAGGTCAAGATTAAAAAGATGAAGATGAAGACAATGTTCCTCTTGTTAGTAATAGGCCAAATATACCTCCATAATTTGCCACTTTAAGAATTCAAGACTTACCCCCATGCTTTGAGCAAGAAGGATATATTAGTACACTTGACCCCTCACAAGGGCCCCCAATAATATCTAAATATTTTATGGGAGCTATTATAGAAACCCTAGGCCAAGCTAACCCTACTGCTATTGACCTTGAGGAATTAGAACAAGGTATTCAACTCTTCATGGAATAAGTGTAGGCACTAGCTGCTAGAAAATTTAATAAAGTCTACAAGAGGAAAAGGGAGCCTAAGACCACTATTATAGGAATAATAACCCCTCCACTAGCTTCACAAGAAAATGTTCCCTCTCTAAGATTTGATCCATCTACTACTATTATTTCCACTAGCACACCATAGTCTACCCTTGGAGTATAGGCTCATAATGTAAGTACCTCACCATTGCATTCTTTTCTAATTGCAAGTACATCTCAAACTACTTTTTATTTTGTATTTTTTCCTCCTACCATTATTCCCCCATTGGCTTTAGTATCATCAACAATTATAACTATCACTACTCAATCTTTAGTTGATACTAGCCTAGGCCAAGCTAGTGGTTCTTTGGGATTTATCATCCCCCATTTCATTTATCATGCCACTATAAATATTATATCTTAATCAAACACTAGTGCTAGTTAGATAGTTAGTTCCACTTCTTCCGAGGTAGCAACAACTAGTGTAACACTTATTATTGGTTCCCCTACATCATCAAAGCCATTAAGGCCCATTTCAAAACTTTTCACCTTTCCAAGGCCACCTTTACATACATCCCCATTCAATGTTTCTACGACTACAAAGGTAAGTGTGACCCCAAAATTGCCTTCATTTTTTCTAAATATGGGCCCTACAAGAACTCCATTTGGCACACTTGGGTAGATAGATCCAAAAAACTTGCCACACATTCTTGTTGTAGCTCTAACCTCTACCTCAACTACACCACCTCTAGAAAATACAATAAATGATATTATCCCAAATTGGGTCATAGATATTATACTAGCGATAAGACAAGAGAGACCTCAAGTAGTCTTCTCTACACCATAGATTGACATGAATTTTTATGTTTATATAGGTACCAAGAAAAGAGTGGTGAGGAGGTAGGTTGAACATCCCCAATCTAATTCAATTATAGATCATAAAAGTGAAGAGTCCCTCTTCAATTTAACAAAGAAGAGGAAGGTTGGCCTAGGTGAATTAGATGAGTATGTATAGGAACCTATGCCCATGGTATAATATAATGTAGAATCCACATTGGTCTTAATGAAGGGTATGCAGTAGGAGGTGAAGAGATTGAGGGAGAAATCATTGCCTACAGTGTTGGAGAATACTAATATCTAAATAATAAATGTAGTCATCAATGTCTTCAATTTATACAAGGTCATGAAGAGAAGGAAAGAGGATGGGACTTTGTAGTTTAATGTGGTCACTAAGTATGACCAAAAACTTGCAATCTATGATGCCAAGTTGGATAGAGTATCAAGGAGAAACAAGTTCACAAACCTTAAGACATTACCACTTGAAGACATCATCCTGACATAGACTATAATGATGAATAGAAAGAGAATATTGAAAAGGTGGCTAGAATAAGTCAATATATAACTATATCCTTAAAAAAGATAGAATTCAGGATTGCCTTATTACTAAAGGATGCTATGGTCACTAGGGTTACCAAACTTGATGGTAGTTTTATGGATGACTAGGATTTTAGGGCTCAAATGAAAGTATTTGTTTCAAAATTCCAACAAGACATAGACAATGCCAAGACTACCACTAAAGTGATGAACATTGTGGATTTTCCTAACCAAAGGCTAGAGAGAGTTGAGGATATTGAAAAAGCAATGAGACCTATACTTGCAGAGCATGGTAGGCTTATTTAAGAAATGCCTAACCTATTTTGTCTTATGATCCTAAATTTTGATCAAATTAACTAGGACTTCTTAGCATGCATTGAAATTTAGACAAGGGAAGAGGTAGAGAAACAAAGGTAGAAATATCTATCACCTTAGTAACCTCCTCAAGGTCCTTGAGGAATATATTTCTTTGCTTTTTAAATTCAAATTTTGAATATGCCCTTGTAATATGTGGCATTTTAGTTATCATTATTCAAAAGCTAATACCCACTTGGCTATATTTTGGCATCTTTTTAATGGGCCCACTTGAACTTGCATAGGCATTTGAAGCCCATATATAGGGGTATTCCCCCTCATTGTAATCATAACATGAAAATTTGTTAGAGAATTAATAAAAAAGATCTAAGAATTCATGAGATTATCTAAATGCTCGATTGTGTGTTTTGTAGTTTTTACTTCTCAGCATTTAGAGAATTAATGGTTTCTTTTCTGTTAACTGGTCTAGAAATAATATAAATATATGCATCTATTAGTTTGAGTTTAACACTAAGCTAACAAATCTACTAGTTTATGTGCTCTATTTCATCCTATTTGCAGTTGAATGTGCTTATGCAATTTAATGTGAATAAGTATCTTTCGTGTAACATATGCTTTTAGATATATGCATATCCTTTTATTTTAAGTCTCAAATACATTAATTTATCTTTGAGTATTACACTAGGGTTGGTTAATGCTACTTATACATGTTATTTTCATATAATTTAGAATAATTTACACCTCTAACCATCTGAAGCAAACTTTATTTTCTACCCTACCCTGCATACCTTTGGATCTACCCCATGAGTCACTTTAGCTTAGCTCATTTTGTAAATGTTCATGGTTTATTTGTGATTGGGTGATAATTGGAAAAGTTTAGATCAATTTCATAAAGATTAGCAAGAAATAAAGAATCATTATGTATAATATATTATCCCTATAGTAGGGTCTACTTACAGACTTACAAGTGGTGTCCATATATCTATTATTTATACTATTTTTAGTAGTAGTTATGTAAAAAAATTAATCCCTGAGTCTTCTATGACTTAAAATTGATTTTATTACTCTCCCCTCATTCCTTAGTGAAATAGGTATCACATTAAGTGCATCAATAGAAAGGAAAAATCTAGTGTTAGAAGGAGAGCCCCTATGCAATTACTATCATGCATATTGGTGAAATCGTAGTGTATTTCATTAAATATATGAATAATTGATTCAAATTACATAAATATTTTTAAAGAACACTGAATATATACATTCTTTGTATGAATCCTTGAATTCTTTGAAGGATTCCATCAAAATTAGTGTTTATTCATATAAATTTGGAAAATAATCTAGATATTTGTCTAAATTTATGCAAAACCTTAAATATAGGTGAAATACCCTATTCTTTAGGCATATTAAAGGTTGTTTTGATCATATTTTCAAAGGTTGATATAAATTTGGTAAATAATTTAGATATTTGTGAGTATTTGTGTAAAGGTCAATCATTGAGGCCTTGCTTGTACTAAATATAGACATTTATTTTTGTAATTACTCTAATTCACTTGAGATTGAGTAAACATTTGCATAGATTTGTGCTGAAAAATATTTTGAAATGATCAAATTCTCTTAGATTTTTAAATTGGACATAGAATTGCTTTGAAATTCTAGTATAACACTAATCTTTACAGGCTAACATGAGAAACTAACAGTATTTATGTAGGGATTAACAACTCTAAGGTTTAAAAGCTTGGATCCTCAAAGATCAAGGTAAAGTTATTTTATATAGTTTGTAAGGGATTTTATGTAAGAATTTGATTGATATTTATAATATTTGACACCTATGAAGCTACCTTTGAAATTCTTATACTCCCTAGTTATTAATACTCATTCTACATCTTGGAGTTGCCTAGGATTAGAACCAGATCTTGATATGAAACTAGCATCCCTTTAACATCCCTAGAAATCCATAAGAAGGTGAGAGTAGATAAAGGTGAACATAAGAAGTCCAACACCTATTCAAATTCCCCATCTAACCAAAATTTACCACCCCTCTTACCAATCATGGCATGGTTAGCTGGCTCATTCATTAATGTCTTTGGATCTGTGCACGATCTGCCAAGGAACCCAAAAACATATTTGCCTCTCTTCACCCCCACTAGTAGGGTAACTATTAAGGATCATATAAAGTCATTTAAAACATCTTTTAGGTTACTTAATATAATTCATGAGGACATGGCTTACTACCTTTTTCCCTTTACATTCTGAGACATGGCTTATGATTGGTTCCTCAACTTGCTAGAAGATTTTGTCATAAGATGGGATCAGTTTAATGATACTTTTATTGCCCAATTTGGTAGGGATTAAGCCTAGGAGTTATGTATTATAAATTCACCACCCTCAAAAGGGACATAAAGGAATCAATTATAAAATTTAATGCAAAGTTCCAAAAAAGGTATAGCCTAACATCCCCACCTTATAGGCTAGCAATCAATTTGGCTTTATAAATATACAACAATGCCTTAGACCTGATGACAATTATCTACCTAAAAAGATCCTTGAATATTAACATATTGCCTTTTAAATATGTTGAATCCATCCATATTGATGAGCAAATGCACTTGTAGTGGCATCCTACCTTTGATATACCAAATAATGAACCAATGCTACTTGCTTTAAATGTCATACCCAACATACATTAGAATCTATCTATATTAAACCAAGTGCTAGTAATTTACCCAATTTCTATTAATCCATGTTGCACCCAACCAAAAACTAAGATTATTCAACCAATTTAATGCTAAAACACATCCCCAAAACAATATCAGTCAAGCACTAGTGCTTGTAAATAAAACCAATGTCCAAAATGTGACACAAAATAATAACTTATAACCTCCAAAGGGAGAATTAGATTTTATATAGAGAACCATTTAGAATCTTGCTAATGATTTCTTGGATCTCAATAAATAAATGGGAAATAGTAGCGAGGGTTTCAATAGAAATTATAACTTCCAAATATATAATAGAGTGTTCAATAGGTCTAATATTAATAATGATCCCCCTTGAGCAAGTGTCCTGAGATCAACATTTGTGAGTTGGCCTTGCCCAACTAGTGCTGAGTGCACAATATTATGAGACATGGAGAAGTAGTTTGCATTCAATTATATCATGCATTTAAATCTATTTAGATCCAAATGGAAGGGTTTGAGGTGAATCCCACTAATAAAAGTAATTCTAAAGGCTCTGACAATGCCAATGATGCTTCTAGATCTCTAGAGATAGTCCTCATGGTTAAGAGCTATGATTTTATAAGTCAAGATGAAAATGAGCCTAAAGATAATATTGAGGAAGTGAATGCTTTCCAATAATACTAGAGGAACAACTATGCTTCAAGAAGTAAAGGTCAAAACCCACCTCTAACAATTTCCATCCCACCTAATAAAATATATACACCTCCTAATGTTAGGACAATTAATAATCCTCCACACCCTAAAGGTAATAAAAGTCAATCAATAATAGAATATCCCTACACAACATCAAAATGTGGATATAACATTGTAGAATATATGAAAAATATCAAGGCAAACATGACATTGCATGAACTCACTCAAATCATTGAACAATGTGATTTTCTATTGAAATTATTGAATGAAAAGCCTAGCTCTAGTAAATCTAAACTGACTCATGAAATTTTGGTAATATATAAGATTAATCATGAAATTCCACCATTTTTTGTTGACTATAAGGATTTTTGTAAGAATATTCATAATTGCTTTCTAGATTTTGGTGCTTCAGCTAACATTATGCCTTTAGAAATCTATGAAAATTTGGGATTAAACCCAGTCGAATTAGAGAATATAGTGGTGAAATTAGACAAATCAAGAGTGAAAGTGGAGGGTGAGTTGTTAAATATTCATTCACATGCAACTCACTCATGAACATTGAGTCCAAAAATATATCAACATTTAGGTCATTGACATACTTAATGCTTACATATTTTTATTGAGTCACGATTGGACTAAATCCATGAATGGATATATGTCCACTAATTATTCTCACATGTGGTTACCTTGGCACATGATTCCCAATCAAATTAGGATTAATCGATAACCCAAAATGAAATACATGATCATTGAATATAATGCCAAGAATGAAAAGGTAAATTACCAATCCTCTAACTTAGGTGTTTACACTTTGGAAACCACTAATGTTTTTATAGATGATAAGGTAAAAAAAGAAATCAAAGTTCCCTGGACATTGCACTTTGACAGTGCATGATTTAAGCAAGGTTCTAACATTGGAATTATTTTGACAAATCTAAAAGGAAAATAGTGTCTAGCTTATTATAGATTATAGTTCACTTCTACTAATAATTTAACAAAATATGATATAGAAATAAAATATGTTAAGTTGGGTAGAGGCTAAGGTCTAATGTAGCTTATTAAAAATAATGATCCACACATTGACAATTTGCAAGTTGAAGTAGGTCAAGTGTCCAATGGTAATTGGTACAAGGATATTATTCACTATTTTCTACATGGAATGTGTCCCCCACACCTTAAAATGGATTATATAAGGGCCCTTAGGCTGAAATCATCTCATTTTATGATTAAAATGGGAGTCCTCTATCTAAGATGTGTTTTTAGAGCTGAAGCCATGAGAATTATGAAAAAATTACATGACAAACTAAGAAGTGGTCACCCTTCAAGGCATACCACAATGCACAAGATATTAAGAGTAGGATACTACTGGCTAACCATATTCAAAGACACCCATGCTCATGTTTGAATGTGTCATCAATGTCAATTATTTGATCGACAAGAGAAAAAGGCAAACATGCCTTTACAATCAATGATTCAAATGAAGCCATTTGCATGATGGGACCTCAACTTCGTAGGATTGATCAATCCTAACTCCTGAATAGGGCATAAATTTTTACTCACTATCATGGATTATTGCATTAGGTAGACTGAAGTAGTGGCCACCAAGAATAGTAGATTGATTGATGTCATCAAATTTATAAAATAAATTATCATCACTCAGTTTGGGATGCCCCTATCTCTGGTATGCAACAATGGCCCAACCTTTATGTAAGCTAAATTCATTGAGTGGGCATACAAAAAATTAATAGTCATCAAGTTTGCTTCAAAATATTACCCTCAGGGTAATGGAGTTAAAGAATCTACCAACAAAAACTTGATGAATTCCACCAAGAAATATGTAGAGAAGAAACCCAAAGAATGGCAATCCCTACTAAAGTATTATTTATGGGTAGATAGAATGAGATGCAAATGAGAATGCAAGGCATCCCCATTCCTACTAGTTTATGGGAAATAGCATATCTTTACTACCACACTAAGTTTTCCCACCTATGATTTTATGGTTGAATATATGGAAGATGATGAAAGAGTATAGTCTTGAATACTGAACATCATCCAAATGAAAGATGCTAGAGACAAAGCATTGAATAATTTTATCAAGCATCAGGATGTTTTAAGAGATGGTTTGATAAATGAGCCAAATTTAAATATTTTTGCATATCAAACTTGGTCCTACTATGGGACAATGCCCATGAGAATAAGGGACATCATGACAAGTTCACTCTTGTCTACATTAGACCATATCAAGTGGTAAAAATACTGGGTAAAAATGCATTCAAGCTCAAAAACCTATAAGGGAATGACTCAACCTTGTTAGTCAATGGGTAGTACATGAAACATTATTTCTTTATCGTAAGCTTATTTAGAGTTAGAGTAGGTAGGAGTATAATAGTTTCCTTTCTTTCTTTGATTTCTTATTATGTTCTTTCTTGATTTTTGCTTTCTATTCATTTTTTGTTGTGTGTTATAGCTTAGTAATAAGTCCTTTAGATAAGAATTCATTAGCTAAATTTGTGTTAGTCTAGTCCTAAAAATGGGAATAAGGGATTTATAGTTTTAAACATTGGTCACCCAAAGATTGGAAACCTCTAGCAGTGTTTTAATTTAGAAAAATTGGGTGGGGTTAACTAAAAGTTCATTTTCTCATGAAAATCCTAAGTCATTTTGAGACTGTAATATAGTTAATATGAATGAAAATTTTCTTGAACTAGAGTTTTAATCTATGTGGACCATCATGATACCACTTAAATTCAATAATTAAATTTCTAGGGTAAGACTTGATATCTAAAAGTGAATTACATCAAGTCTATGTCTTGACAAAACCTTACACTTGGCTAATTTTGGTTCCCAACCATTTTGGTTTATGAATGTAGGTATATAAAAAAATGATACACCATGAAGTGAAATCATAAACTTCTTTAATATTCCATGAATGGTGACTTAGGAAATCTCTACCAGGTCTATGGATGCCTAGATGTAGTAGAGCATGGCTTGGAGTGGAGACAAAGGTATCTCTATTGGGGCTATAGACACCTGGCTGGCAGCAAAGAATTGCCTAAGCCATCCTCAACTAAGCAAAGTATAATTATATAAAATCTAAATAATGCTTAATTAATTTCATGTTTGATGTCTTTAAACTTGAAATTTATCATTTTTGATCCCATTGGTAGTGGTTAAGGAACCTCAAAGCACACACATAGTATGATTGTCTATAAGGTTTAAACATTATTTCAAACCTATGGGCTTTCATCGGTTCTAAAAAATAGTTTTAGTAATGATTGAAGATCATAATGAGATAACTAATTTTTGTTTTATATTTTAATAGAATATCTAGATTCTAACATTTTAAAATATTTCCCCACAGAGGTCACCATTTTTTGATGATCAACATTCCAATATTCTCAAAATGGGCACCCTCTTTTCTTCAATTTTCAAAAATGTCCAAGATGCTAAGCATATTGAATCATTTGACTACATGGAGAATTAATTGAATTTACCAATACTTATAACTCTATAATTTTTGGTTAATCATTCATTTTGCAATAAGGAGTGATGCTTAGAAATATTCAAATTATTTCAAGTCTTCTTCAAGTTTTATTCAACAATTAAGTATTGACCCTAGATGGTTCAATGATATGCAGATAAGCTTTTTCTAAGGAAGTATGATCTGGTTATCTAATAGACATAAACATAACAAGCTTCGATAGGTTTTAATAAATTAACATTATGTTGTGTTTAAGGCATTTGATTGCAAGGTTTTGCTTTAAACTTGTTTAAATTTGCCTAAGACAGGCAATAACATCTTTAAGAAGATAACTTAGTTTCTTACTTGACCTTATAAGATGTCAAATTAGAGTTTTGGTTTATGATGCCTCATAGGAAATAAAAGTTTATAATATGGCATAAAAGGATACATGTCCACCCCTCAGGCTTTGCAACACCTTAAGAACTCATCACATCCTATGTAAGACACCTAGAGTAAATCTATGATGTTTTTGAGTAATGTAGCATCATCTAAAGGGCTCATGAGAAGCTATCTATTGGAATTTAAATCTTGGGGCCATGTGTTAGGATCTTATCCCCTATGATTGAGCCTAACCAATCCATGCCACCACATGTCCCCCATACATATTTCCATAGTGAAGAAGCTTTCAAGATGCCATCACATGTCTTAATAGTAACCATCTAGACCCAAGAAACCTTCTAAGGTGATGTATATCCCCCTTAGATTCATCTAATGTCAACACATGTCCACATCACATTACATCCATCCAAAACTCATAAAAGGTCACAAAGTAGACATGTAGTTTCACCTAATCCATCTGATCAAGGTTTGATAGTATACAACTATTTGAGGTGCCTTCTGAGAATGACACTTGGTAAAAGAATAAACAATATCCTACAAGAATGATGTGTGTCCCCTTTGGGCCTACAAAATGATATTTCATGTTATTCCTACACTATTTTTATTTGAGATCCATGATATCACCTCTAAGAGCGATACATGTCTCCACCTGAGACATCCTATTAGTACCAAGTTGTTAATAGTTATTTAAGGTGCCTTCTGAGAAAGACACCTAGTAAAGAAATCTATAATTACTAGTGATAGTGATGTATGTCATTCCTATGGCCAATTAGAATTGAACATCACCACCTAAGATCTTGAATTGAATTGAAAGATGCCATGTGGTGAGATATATATGAGTCATCACACAAAGATGAATTCTAAGATTTTTTAAGGCAATCAAAAGGTGCCAAATGTTCAAATTTCAAGCCAACTAAGCAACTTAGTCATATTCAGTCCATGTGAGTACTTAGCTAGATTTGAGGTGGTAGCCACATGTTGAAAGGTTGAAATATTTATATTTAAAGCTAAAATTAATGTAAAATCAAAGCTAAATTTAATTTTTGTGTAATTAATTGCTAAAATTAATAGCTTAAAATTGTTTCAAATATATGCAAGGTTGACAAGCTTACCATTAATATGGTATGAACCAAGATCACCATCAACATTGCATTAATTAGAGTGATCATTCAAAAGGATACATAGTCAAGGCTATTTTTATTTGAATTTCAAATCTATACATGTTTTCTTTCTTTACTATCTATGCTCTCATACTTTGACAAAACTCAAGCTGTTAGTAAATTGCACTCTCGACCACCATTATTAGAGCTTGAAAATTGCAGAAGGATATAAAGGGACATTGATTTCTACCTAAAGTATTACAAGAGATGGAATAAGTAGGTCCTTATACTCTAGGTAAGATAATTTCCTTTATGAATGATGAATTTATAATTCAAAATGGTACTTTAGTCATCTTTAAAGATACTACATTTATGCATGAGGCTATAACATCTGGTGACTTACATTACAGTAGAATATATTTTAATGTAGAAGTATTTAGGTTTTTTATGAGGATGAAACCATGCCTCATGTAATCTAACTAGATTTTGATATCTTTGACATTAATGTAGTCAGTATCTATAAGGCTATAGCTAAGCTAGAGGTCATGCCATGCACTAACCTAGTTTATAGTAGTTTTACAAGGTCAAAGTGTGAAGATAGGATGATTAAATTAATGTCCCAAGGGGTCCCTATTAATTTAATAGTAGGACCAATCATCCAAAAATATTATGAACATCCCTTATTGTAGATAGAATATAAATACGCCATCATCAATGATTGGTATGAGGTACACTCCCTAGATAAGGTCTTGGCTTTATGGGTAATTAACCTAATGGGAATTATTTTCATGGATGATCAAAGAAATGTGCCCATCCAACAATTCAAATAAGGAGTTAGAATTGGTGTAACCCTCCTGAATAGAATATTTGGTAGTCCACACATTGCTTATATGGACATAAGGACTATTCCATTACTACAAATAATCTTATAAGACCAACATATTCCCCAACTTTGAGAAATTATCAACAATAACTTAGTGTATGAAATACATGACACTTGTAAGAATAGTGCCCCCTTTTTTATGATGAGGTACTTATTAGATGCAATCTATGTAACTACTCAATTGGGTCAAAATTCATGTTGTCTTGAATGTCCAAAAGTTGTGCCTCAACTCTCTTTTGTAATGTATATTCATAGATTCAAACACAATATAAGAGTGATTATGGAAGAGTTCTACCTATTGGTTTACTAGATGATCAATGAATGTGAGATACAGAGGGTTTTTTTGAAATCAAGAAAAAATTGAATGACATGGGTATCTATTGGTTATACTTGGACTACATGATTATCAAAATAGGATTGATGGTGGCCCTTCTTAGACTACCAAGGTTTGTGTTAATGAAGCTAGCTAAAGAAGAAGTGGCCTATCAAATTTTGCATGGAGTTGATGGAATATTTAAGGATAAGAATAAAATGGTCCCCCATAAGGTTCCCTAAAAATTAGGGAGGACCAAGATTACCAAGTGGCATGATATTATTGTAGATACTAGGCATACGGATTTATACCTATTACTTAAAGATGACTTTAGACCCTAAGATCCCAATAAGGTCATTGCCAAGCATCTGTTCAAATTCAAGAAAGATGTAGTAATTGAATACAAGTACCAAGAAGAAGTCCATAAGTGGATTTATAGAGATGTTTTGAATGATGAGGTGGCACTCTAGAATGCATTAATGAAGAATATTGAACTAGAAATGAGACTAGATAAGGAGAATAAAAAGCAAGATATTGTTAGGTCTTGGCCATCACTAGCACATGGGAACATGTTTGATGCTAACTATGAGGAAGGGAAAGATAAAGAAGATAAAGACAATAATCCTCTTGTTAAGATTAGGCCAAATAGACCTCTATAACTTACCACTACAAGCATTCAAGACTTGCCCCCACGCTTTGAGCAAAGAGGATCTAGAAATCAACTTAACCCCTTTGAAGGCCCCCCAATAATATCTACATCTACTATGGGAGCCATTCTAAAAATCCTAGGTCAATTTAACCCTGCTATTATTGACCTTGAGGAATTGGAAAAAGGTGTTGAGTTGTGGAGCTAAAAGCTTCACTGATGAGCTACATTGAGGTTGTTGAGTTTACACAGTAACTGACATCAATTACATAGTCGACCAGCATCGACAGTATCACCGACATCAGTCAGGGATAGACATAGGACCGACCGACATCGGTAAGGGGTCGGCCGACATCGATCACCTGTAGATTGACACCGACAACTGTGCGTTTGCATGCATTTCTAAAATTAGATTTATTCTAATTTTAGGAGAACAGTTGGTTTGCATGTAAAGACTAATTTTAGTCTTGAGTCTATTTTTCTAATTATTTTTTACCTTGGATCTTATTTAAGAGACCCATGGGGCAGTATTGTAATGAAGAAGAAAGAAAAGAGGGAATAACAACTCGGTTATTAAGTTGATTGTAATTGATTGAGAGAGAGAGAGAACTCTTGAGAGAGAAATACTATACACCCAAGAGGTGTGGGAAGAGTGAGATTTCTTCATTGTATTCTGGAAGAGTTTAATGCAAGATTGGTTGTTTCTTGTATCTCCTATTATTTATTATTTCTGATTTCTAGTTACTTATTACTTCTGGGTTAATTCTATGTTTAGTTGCTTATACAAAAGTAATAAATTTTACTCCAAGTTCCTAACAAGTGGTATCAGAGCGTGTTAGTTTTTGTTGATTACAGAATTCACTCACAGGGGTTTCTAATTGAGTGGGAGTAAAGCAATGGCAGAAGAAAGTAAACTAAGAATGGAGAAATTCAATGGCAAGAATTATCAATTATGGAGGATGCAGATATAAGATTATCTATATTAGAAAGATTTTTACTTACCATTGGGTGGGGTTGCAAGCAAGCCCACAGATATGGAAGATGAATAATGGAATGTTCTTGATAGAAAGGCTCTTGGAGCTATAAGGTTAACCCTGGTAGCTTTTGTGTTTTCAAACTTATCACAGGTAAAGACAATGATAGAGCTAATGGATACTTTGGCAAATTTATATGAAAAACCCTCAGCTTTGAATTAGGTATATCTTATGAAGCAATTATTTAATTTGCAAATGTAGGAAGGTGGATCTGTATCTAGTCATCTTAATGATTTCCATGGAATTGTAAATTAGTTAAATTTAGTCAAAATAGTTTTTGATGATGAAATTAAGGCTCTCTTATTCTTATGCTCTTTACCTAAAAGTTGGGATAGCTTGGTAATGGTAGTTAGTAATACTGCGTCTGCTTTAAATATCTTAAAAGTTGATGATGTTGTTAGTGTAATCTTGAATGAAAAAATTCATAGGAAAAGCACAAGGGAAACATCAGGTAATGCTATAAGTTTTGAAAGCAGGGGAAGGCAAAGAGAGAAGGGCAAGCAAGGGAAATCAAGGTCAAAGATGGGAAGAAGATCCAAATCCAGAAATGGAAGAATAACCTGCTGAAATTGTGGAAAGAAAGGGCATGCAAAGAAAGATTGTTGGTTGAAGGATAACCAATAAAATCAGTATGAAGGTGATAAAGAAGCAAAAGTTGTAGGTATTGTTGCACAAGATGCTCTTATATTTTCTTTGGATAATAAAATAGAATCTTGGGTTTTAGATTCTGGTGCCTCTTTCCATGCAACCCCAAATAGAGAATTTTTCAATGATTATGTCCATGGAGATTTTGGAAAAGTTTATTTATGGGATGATGAGCCTTGTCAAATTGTTGGAAAAGTAAAAGTGCTACTAAAATTGTATAATGGCAACACATGGGTGTTGAAGGATGTCATGCATGTACCCATCTTGAAGAAGAATCTGATTTCTATAGGAAAGTTGAGTGATGAGGGTTGCACAGTAACTCTCACAGCTAAATCTTGGAAAGTTTCCAAGGGTGCACTTGTATTAGCTAGAGGTAAGAGAGTAGGTACACTTTATCTATCTACTTATATTACTGATTATTCTCCTTCTATTTTATCTACTTCAGATGTAGATGCAAAGTTGTGACACTACAGGCTTGGTCACATGAGTGAGAAGGGAATGGATATTCTTAAGTCAAAAGGTAAGCTTTCAGATTTGAAAAGCATAGATCTAGATTTCTATGAGCATTATATTTTTGGGAATAGAAGAAAGTGAGGTTTCTCAAAACTAGGTCAACAAAGAAGAAGCACAAGTTGGAGCTTGTTCACACAGACGTGTGGGGACTAGCTCAGGTAGCTTCTATTGGAGGATCACGGTATTATGTTTCTTTCATTGATGATGCTACAAGAAAGGTATGGGTTTATTGCATAAAGAGAAAATTTGATGTTTTTGACACATTTAAGAAATGGAAAGCTTTGGTTGAGAATGAAATAGGTTTGAGATTGAAGTGCCTTAGATTTGATAATGGTGGTGAGTATTGTAGCAATAAATTCAATAGTTACTATTCTATGAGTGGAATACATAGGGAAAGGATGGTTCCAAGGACACCTTAGCAAAATGAAGTTGCTGAAAGGATGAATAGAACAATAATGGAGTGTGCACAGAGTATGAGGTTGCATGCTAGTTTGCCCTTAAAATTTTGGGCAGAAGCTGTAGATACTACGGTTTACCTGATTAACAGAGGACCTTCTACTGCACTAAATGGTGGAATTCTAAAAGAGACGTGGATAGGTAAAAAGGTAGATCTTTTATTTCTCAGAGTTTTTGGTTTTGAAGCTTTTGTGCACGTTGATAAAGAAAATAGAAAGAAGCTGGATGCTAAATCTATGCGGTGCACTTTCATTGGTTATGGTTTTGGAGATTTCAAATTCCGGTTGTGGAATTTAGAAACTAAAAAATATATTAGAAGCTAGGATGAAGTTTTTTAATGAGAAGGTGATGTACAATGATCAACTCAAGAGGTTGAATAATTCTGAGCAAGGCAATCTTGGTTTGGAAAAGGTTATGATCCAAAATGAGCTCACAGATAAAAATTATCACTCATAGGAAAACACAAAAACTGACATCGGTCAGGTGGAAACCAACATTGGTTAGGAAACCAATGTTAGTGACCAAGAGGAATCAACATCAGTCAGGTGCAGACGGACATCGGCCAGAGATAATCGAGATCAGTCACTGATAGAAATAAATTTGGGCAGACAACAAGCTATCAATGAGTCTCAAATGCCCATAAGGAGGTTTGAAAGGGTAAGTAAACCTTCAATTCATTATTCCCCTTCTTTATACTACTTGTTGCTCACTAATGGTGAACCAAAAAGTTTTGATGAGGTAATGCAAGTAGAATCTAGGAAATAGTGGGAGCATGGCATTAATTAGGAAATTGATTCCTTGGAAAAGAACTATACGTGGGATTTGGTTGAGTTGTCAGCCAGAAAGAAAACACTAAAAAATAGATGGGTTTACAGCTTAAAGGAAGGAGAGAATGGACAAATGAGACATAAGGCTAGGTTGGTAGTAAAGGTATTTGCACATAAAATAGGTATTGACTTTGGTAAAATTTCTTCTCCTATAGTAAAGATGACTTCTATTCAGATTGTATTGTCTTTAGTTTCTATTGAGGATTTGCATCTTGAGCAGCTTGATGTTAAGATAGTGTTTCTTCATGGAGATTTGGATGAAGAGATATATATGGATCAGCCAAAAGGTTTTGAGGTCAAAGGTAAGGAGAAACTTGTGTGAAGGTTGAAGAAAAGCTTATATGGTCTTAAGCAAGCTCCAAGACAATGGTATTTAAGGTTTGACAGGTTTATGACAGAGCATGGCTTTAGTAAATGTCAATTTGACCATTGTGTTTATTTTACTAGATTGGATAATGGTAGTTATATTATCCTATTACTGTATGTAGATGATATGCTTGTTGCAGGTTCATACATGCAAGAAATTACTGAGCTAAAGGTGAAATTAGCTCACACATTTGCCATGAAGGATTTAAGAGCAGCAAAGAAAATCCTTGGCATGAGTATTAAGAGAGACAGGAAAAATCACAGTTTGATTTTGTCTCAAGAGGATTATGTGAATAAGGTGTTGGAGAGGTTCTATATGCAGGATGCAAAATCAGTAAGCACACCTATGACTGGACACTTCAAGATGAGTAAAGAACAATGTCCTAAATCACATGATGAGGTTGAGTACATGAGCAGTGTTCCATATGCTTCAGCAGTTGGGAGCTTGATGTATGCAATGGTATGTACTAGACCAAATATTGCCCAAGCAGTGGGAGTTGTCAGTAGGTTTATGGCCAATCTAGGAAAGGAGCACTGGAAAGTAGTTCAGTGGATTCTTAGATATCTGAGAGGGACCAACAGTAGGCATTTATGCTATGGAGGGTCAAACACTTCTCTACATGGGTATGTAGATTCAGATATGGAAGGTGACTTGGAGGCAGGAGAAGCACCACAGGATATGTGTTCACTATTGGTGGAATAGTGGTTAACTGGATTTCAAAGTTGCAAAAGGTTGTTGCCTTGTCTACTACAGAGGTAGAATACATTGCAGTCATAGAGGCTAGCAAGGAAATGATTTAGATGACTTAGTTCATGGAAGAGTTGGGAAAAGAGAAAGAGAGTTGCCAATTATACAGTGATAGTCAAAGTACAATTCATTTGGCAAAGAATTCAGCCTTGCATTCAAGAACCAAACATATACAGCTTAGGTACCACTTCATTAGATAGGTATTGGAGGATGGATAATTGAAGCTAGAAAAGATTCATATAGATAAGAACCCTATAGATATGTTAACAAAGCCGATAAAAAAGGAGAAGTTGAATCTTCATTCAACTTTTGTTGGTCTTCAAGATTGAACTTGAAGATGGATAAACAAGCTAGAGGATGTTGTTGTATAGGTACAGGTGCAACTGTTTATCTTCAAGTGGAAGATTGTTGAGTTGTGGAGCTAAAAGCTTCACTGATGAGCTAGATTGAGGTTGTTGAGTTTACACAGTAACTGACATCAGTTACACGGTTGATCAGCATCGATAGTATTGCCGACATCAGTCAGAAATAGACATAGGACCGACTGACATCAGTCAGGGGTCAGCCAACATCAGTCACCTGTAGACCGACACCGACAACTATGCATTTGCATGCATTTCTAAAATTAGATTTGTTCTAATTTTAGGAGAACATTTGGTTTGCATGTAAAGACTAATTTTAGTCTTGAGTCTATTTTTCTAATTATTGTTTGCCTTGGATCCTATTTAAGAGACCCATGGGGCAGTATTGTAATGAAGAAGAAAGAAAAGAGGGAATAACAACTTGGTTATTGAGTTGATTGTAATTTATTGAGAGAGAGAGAGAGAGAGAACTCTTGAGAGAGAAATACTATACACCCAAGAGGTGTGGGAAGAGTGAGATTTCTTCGTTGTATTCTGGAAGAGTTTAATGCAAGATTGGTTATTTCTTATATCTCTTATTATTTGATGTTTCTGATTTCTAGTTACTTATTACTTCTGGGTTAATTTCATGTTTAGTTGCTTATACAAAAGTAATCAATTGTACTCCAAGTTCCTAATAAAAGGCATTGAGCTCTCCATGGAATAAGTGTAGGCACTAGATGGTACAAACATTGAGAAAGTATATAATAAGAAAAGGGAACCTAAGACCACTAAGAGAGGAGAAATAACCCTTCCATTAGCTTCACAATCAATTTTTCCCTCTTCAAGATTTGATCCATTTATTGTTGTTGTTACCACTATCACACCACAGGGTACCCTTGGAGTACAAGATCCTAATGTAAGTACCTCACCACTACATTCTTTTCTAATTTCAAGTACATCTCAAATTACTTTTAATTTTGTATTTGCTCCTCCCACCATTATTCCCCCATTGGATTAAGTATCATTAGCAACTACAACTACCACTACTCAATATTCAATTGATACTAGCCTAAGCCAAGCTAGTGGTTCTTTGGGATTTACCATCCCCATTTCATTTCTCATGCCACTAAAAATATTGCATCTTCATTAGACACCAGTGCTAGTCAAACTATTAGTTTCACTTCTTCCTAGTCAACAATAGCTAGTATAGCACTTTCTATTATTTCCCCTTCATTTTCAAGGCCATTTAGGCCCATTTCAAAAAAATCACTTTTCCAAAGCCACCTTTTCTTGCATCCCCATTCAATGTTTCTATAACTACAAAGGTAAGTAGGACCCAAAAAATTTCTTCATTGATTCTAAATATGGGCCATATAAGAAATCCATTTGGCACACTTGGGTAGATAGATCCAACAAAATTTCCACACATTCCTATTATATCTCTAGCCTCTAACTCAACTACACCACTTCCAACAAATACAATGTTTGTTGTTATCCCAAATTGGGTCATAGATATGATACTAGCATTAAGATAAGAGAGACCTCAATTAGTCCTCTCTACACCATAGATTATCATGAAATTTGATGTTACTATAGGTACCATGAAAAGAGTGGTGAGGATGTAGGTTGAACGACCCTAATCTATCTCAGTTGTGGCTCATGAAAGTGAAGAGTCCCTCTTTAGTTTAACAATAAAGAAGAAGGTTGGCCCAAGTGAATTGGATGAGTATGTAGAGGACCTATTGATGCCTCCATATGTATCACAAGTAATCTTAGTGTCTAAAGAACACTTCTCATTTTAAAATTCATGAAATTTGAAGAATGAGTAGTATATTGTTGTAATGTGGTTACCTGTGGTTAAATAGCAATAGAGCAATAAATTATTCCACAATATTTATATTGATTGGTGGTTGGGAGCCACCATGGCCAATCTAAGTGAAATGTAAGATATCTATGATATTATTAGTGAATTTGTGACCGATTTCTAAACTAAGGATTAATCTAAACAAATATTTACAATGGAATTTAAACTAGAGTGATTTGATTTAAAAATAAGTGAAAAGAAGGGTAGGGCAGAAAGAAGGTATCATGATTTTAAGTCCAGATATTATGACAAAGCTTATATTTCATCAATTTTGAGTGTGGAGCCCTTTCTAGCTATCGCATGACCTTGGTGGAGCATTTAGGGGCTTAAAGAGCTCCATAGATGTGTGAGAGTGAATTTTATTGTGTCCATCCTATACTCCACCTTTTGTGGAATTGTGATTCCATGTGAGTGAAATATTTCTTAGATGTTTTTCTAATTTTCATGTTGACTTCCATGTTTTGTGGAAGTGGGATTGACTTCCTTGTTTTTAGGGATTTAGTTATTATCAATTCATGTTTTATGGGAGTGGGATTAACTTCCTTGTTTTTAGGGAGTTAGTTGTTATCTCATTGCTTTTTGTAAGCCTTTTTTGGAGGAGAGATAAGGATGGCATGTTACTTCTTTAGTGGGATTTAGGATAAGCTTGACTAGGTGGAGTATGGTGTACTTCCTTGAGGATAAGGCTATCTTAGATAATCATGGTGATTTTCTTATTCTTGGGTTGATTTCTTCCATATTTTTATATATATAGGTGGTGGTGTGACTTTACAAATGGATATTTATTTTTATAGGGTGTGGTATAGTAGCTTGTGGTGTGTTTTTATATAGGTACAAGTGTGGCATAACATATATGGAAGATTGTTGATATATATCAAACTTGGATAAAAAATTTAAAGAATTCTTTTGTGAATTCTTGAGGAGATATTCAGTCTATATGAAAGGTTCTCTTTGGAGAGTTTGTACTCTTGATTTGTTATTATTTTATTGAGGACTTTCTTGGTGGATTTATCCCACATTGGGTGAGCCATGGTATACTTGTCTTATGTGTTATTACTGGTCTATATTTTTGGTTTTTTATTTTCTCCATTAAAGAAACATTTATTGTGATTTAAGTAATTGATTCCATGATGAAAGTAGTGCATAGCGAAATCTAATTTTACACATTTAAAATCTAGTTTATGTGTTTTAAATTATGATTTTATGGTGAATTATATTTGATTTTGATTCATTTAATTCTTAACAACTGGTATCAGAGTTTTGGTGCTATTTTTTTCTAAAGTGTTGAATTACAAGAAGGGTTATTAGCTTGAGTGGGAGATATGTAAGAAGAGATCAAATTCAGAGTTGAGAAATTTGATGGTAAAAATTTTAATTTGTGGAAAATGAAAATGGAAGATTACTTGTATTAGAAAGAACTTCATCTCCCCTTAGAGGGGAAAGGAGGAAAACTTGTAACCATGAGTGATGTTGATTAAACATTTCTTGACATGAAGGCATTGGGAGCCATACAATTATGCCTTGCATCTTTTGTTGCATTCAACATTTTAGATGAAAAAACTACAAAAGATCTCATGGATAAACTTAGAAAGTTGTATGATAAACCCTCTACTTCAAATAAAATATTTATTATGAAAATATTATTTAATATCAAAATGTATGAGAATGGTTCTATTTCTAGTCATTTAAATGATATTAATATGGTTTTAAGTATGCTCAATTTTGTTGGAATTAAATTTGATAATGAAGTTAGAACTTTGCTGATTTTGTGTTCTTTACCTGATAGTTGGGATAACTTGGTTATGGTTGTGAATAATGCAATCCCTACCAAGAGAAGTTTAAATTTTGAGGATGTTATAGGTGTGATTATTAACAAGGAAATGTGAAGAAAGAGCACAAGTGAATCATCTTCATGGAATGCTTTGTTTTTTGAAACTAGATGGAGGCAAAAGGACAAGAATAAAGGAAATTATGGAAAGTTAAAGGGTAGATCAAAATCTAGATCTAAAGGCAAGATGATATGTTGGCATTGTGGGAAGAGGGGAAACTCATAGAAGGAATGTTGGTCACTTTGGGATAAGAATGCCAACAAGGAGGAAACAAATAAGGTAAATGTGACATTAGGTAAATCATGTTAGGATGCCTTAATTATTTTTTTGGATATTTTTTTTGATCCTGGGTATTAGATTCAGGGGATTCTTTTCATCCCACCCCACATAGGCATTATTTTACTAATTATGTTCAATAAAATTTGGGTAATGTTTCTCTTGGTGATGAAGAACCATGTGAGAAAGTAGAGAAAGGTTTTTTTTAGATGAAAATGTAGAGTGGGAACACATGGCTACTTAAGGATGTCAGACATGTGCCTATGTTGAGATAGAATTTGGTTTCAGTGGGGTAACTAGGTAGTAAGGGTCATTCGGTAATATTTAATGCAAATTCTTGGAAATTTACCAAAGGTGATTTTATGGCTTTAATAGGTAAGAAATTTGGTACATTATATTTGACTGGTAGTGTTTATTCTTATGATTTAGTTGCTACAGATGGAAATGCAACTATGTGTCACTACAGGATCGGTCATATGAGCCATAAGGGCATGGAGATATTAAAGGACAAGTTACCTAGATTAAAATAAATTGATTTATACTTTTCTGAGGATTGTGTATATGAAAAATATAAGCAAGTTAAGTTCCTAAAAGTTGGACCCACAAAGAAAGAGCATAAGTTAGATTTGGTACATTCAAATGTATGGGGACCAACTCATGTATCTTATATTAGTAGTTAAAATTATTATGTCACTTATATTGATGATGAAACTAGGAAAGTTTATGTTTATTGCATTAAAAGGAAATTTTATGTATTTGACACTTTTAAGAAGTGGAAAGCCTTGGTTGAGAATGAAACAAGTCTCAAGTTAAAATGTCTCAAATCAAATAATGGAGGTGAATATTATAGTAATGCTTTCCTTGATTATTATTATTCTAATAATGGAATCCATAGGCAAAGGATGATTCCAAGAACTCCATAGTAAAATGGGTCATCTTGAAGGATGAACAAAATAATAATGGAACATGTTAGGTGTATGAGGTTACATGCAAGGTTGCCTTTTCAATTTTGGGTAGAAGCAGTTAGCATGATAATTTATCTAGTTAATAGAGGACCTTTAATGCCTTTGGATGGAGGCATTCCTAAACAAACTTGGTCTCATAAGAATGTTGATTATTCTTTTCTTAGAGTCTTTGGATGTGAGGCTTTTGCTCTTGTTAATAAAGAGGATAGGACTAAGTTAGAGGTAAAATCATAAAAATGAACATTTGTTGGTTATGGTGAGGATGACTTTGGTTTCCATCTATGTAGCATTAGAGATAAGAAAATATTTTGGTCTAAAGATGTAATTTTTAATGAAAAATTCATGTAGAAGAATCAATTAAAGGAACAAGAATAGAAAGAGTACACATTATTGGATGACATTACAGATGGAAAGTATCCAATGAATCATTTAAGGAACCTTCTACACAAGGACCCCAAACTCCCATGGTAAAAAGGTCTTCTAGGGTAAGAAGATCTCCTGAATGTTTTTCTCCTTATTTGAATTATTTATTACTCATTGACAATGGAGAACTAGTGTGTTATGAGGAAGTAATCCAAGTAGATGCCAAAAAGAAGTGGGCGCAAGCCATGGATGAGGAGCATAGATCTCTCATGGAGAACCAAATGTGGGATTTAGTAAGGCTACCCAAGGGCAAGAGTGCATTTCCAAAAAAGTGGAAATACAAAATAAAGGAAGAAGATGAAGGGAGAAAAAGGTATAAGTCTAGAATGGTGGTCAATGGGTTTTCACAAAAAGCAAGTATTGATTTTGATAAGATTTTTTCTCCTGTTATAAAAATGACTTCTATTAGGATTATTCTTGGTTTAATTGTAGTTGAGAATTTTCACTTAGAATAGTTAGATGTGAAAATTACTTTTATTCATGGTGATTTGGATGAAGAGTTGTATATGGAGTGGCCATAGGGATATGAAGTCAAAGGGAAGGATAACTATGTGTGCAAACTAAATAAGAGCTTGTATGGCCTGAAACAAGCTCCATAACAATGGTATAAAAAATTTCACTATTTTATGTTGGAACAAGTTTATCAAAGGTGTAATTCTGACCATTACATATACATCAAACATTTTTTTTATCGTTATTTTATTATATTATGCTTGTATATGGATGACATGTTAGTTTTAGGAAAGAACATACAACATATTCATATACTTAAGAAACAACCTAGTGACTCATTTTTTATGAAGGATTTAGGTATAGTGAAGCAAATCCTTGGTACAAGGATTACTAATGATAGAAAGGAGAGGAAGATAATTTTATCCCAATTGGAGTATGTGAAGAAAGTCCTGGAAAGGTTTACCATGTTGGATGTTAAATATTTTGGTACTCCTTTGGAAAGCCACTTTAGATTATCAAAGGAGCAATGTCCCAAGATGAAGGTTGAAAATATTAAGATGTTCAAGGTACCTTACTCATTAACAATTAATAGTTTGATGTATGTCATGGTTTGTACTAGGCCAAATATTACCCATGTAGTGGGAGTTGTGAGTAGGTATATGAGTGATCTTGGTTATGAGCATTAGCAAGCTATGAAATGGATTCTTTAGAACTTTAGAGGAACCATGGATGTTGCATTATGTTATGGTGGATCATATACCACTTTGAGTGGTTATGTGGACTTGGATATGGTAGGGGATATTGATAGTATGAGGATTATGATAGGTTATATATTTAATGTTGGAGATATAGTGGTTAGTTGGATTTTTAAGATATAGAAGGTTGTGGCTTTGTCAACCATAGAGACAGAGTATGTTTCTTCCACAAAGGCTAGTAAGGAGATGATTTGGTTACAATAGTTATTTCAAGAGTTGGGGCACAAGTAGAAATTTGGGAGACTACACTATGATATTCAGAGTGCTATACATTTAGAAAATAAGCCTGCTTTCCACTCTAGGATAAAACACATTCAATTATGTTATCAATTCATCAGGATAGATTTGAAGGAGAAATTGGTGAAGCTGGAGAAGATTCATACTAGCCATAATCATGTGGATATGATGACCAAGGTGGTCATATTGGAAAAGTTGAGACTATGTTCAAATTTATTTGGTCTTAGTGGTCATGGAGTAGTGATAGAGTCTATTTAGGAGAAATGGTCTCCAAGTGGGAGATTGTTGAGTGTGGATCCTTTTCTAACTATCACATGACCTTGTTTGAGCATTTTGGGGCTTAGAGATCTCCATAGATGTGGGGGAGTGCATTTTATTACATCCATCCTCCACTCCACCTTTTGTGGAACTATGATTCCATGTGAGTGGAATATTCCTTAGATTTTTTTCTAATTTTCATGTTGACTCTCATGTTTTGTGGAAGTGGGATTGACTTCCTTATTTTTAGGGAGTTAGTTTTTATCCTTCCATGTTTTGTGGAAGTGCGATTGACTTCCTTGTTTCTAGGGAGTTAGTTATTATCTCATTAATTTTTGTAAGCCTTTTTTAGAGAAGAGATGAGGATAGCATGCTTCTTCTTTAGTGGGCTTCAAGATAAGCTTGACTAGGTAGAGGATGGCATACTTTCTTAATAATAAGGCTATCTTGGATAATCATGGTGAGTTTCTTCTTCTTGGGTTGATTTATTCCACATATGTGTGTGTGTGTGTGTGTGTGTGTGTGTGTGTGTGTGTGTGTGTGTGTGTGTGTGTGTGTGTGTGTGTGTGTGTGTGTGTGTGTGGTGGTGTAACTTTACAGATGGATTTTATTTTTATAGGGTGTGGTATAGCATCTTGTGGTGTGTTTTTATATAGGAACAGGTGTGGCATATCATATGTGTAATATTGTTGATAGATATCAAATTTGGATCAGCAATTTAAAGAATTCTTTTGTGAATTCTTGAGGAGATATTCGGTCTCTATGAGAGGTTCTCTTTGGAGAGTTTGTACTCTTGATTTGTTATTATTTTATTGAGGACTGTATTGGTGGATGTATCCCACATTGGGTGAGCCATGGTATACTTATATTATGTGTTATTGCTGGTCTATATTGCTGGTTTTTTATTTTTTTCATTAAATCAACATTTATTGTGATTTGAGAAATTGATTTCGTGATGCAAGTAGTGTACAGATAAATATGATTTTACACATTTAAAATATGGTTTATGTGTTTTAAATTATGATTTTATGCTGAATCAAATCTAATTTTAATTCATTTAATTCTTAACAATCAAGACATATATTCAAACCAATACATGACATGAAATAGATACAACATAGATCCTACCATGTACCAAGGAAATGTCTAAGGAAAGGATGGAATAATGAAAATAAGAAATTAGATTCAATTTAAATATTTACTTCCAAAGAAAGTAAATTATCACATCTACAAGAGAAGCAAGGGAAATTAAATGAACCTAATATCTTTCAATTAACCTAGAATAAGCACAAGTTAACAACTCTACATTCACATATGCACATCAAGAATCAATGAAAACCATTCAAATATGGACATCCAAATAGATAGTTAAGAGAGAAGCTATGTAACAATCGACACATAAATTTTGACAACTTCACAATATTCATTTCTTGCCTTAATTACTTAGAGTATACAAAATGGTTTTAGCTCTCAAAACTTTCCCTTTACAAAATGGTAATACTTCCTTTTATAGGAGGCTAAGGTAATATATCAATCAGTCATGAGATTAAAAATGTAAAAGAGTATAAACAAATATCCTTTTTACAAAGTTATAGAATACATTCCCTTTTCCAAAGTAGACTGACCTATAGGCAAATATACTAACAAACTAGTGCATGCCTTTACAAAAAGAATATTTTAATTTTGAATATTATAAAGTTTCTCAATAAGATAGAATATTATTAGCCAGTTGGTGGGCCCTACACTGAAGAACTCCCCTATTAATCTTAAAGAATCCTCAAGGCTTTTTTATGTTGATCATCAAACATCCTTAAGTTTACATCTATCTCTAAAAGGCATTCGTCCTCCTGGTCTACCAAGTCATCAAAATATCTATCATTTATTGCTATTGCTTCTTTGATACTCCTTTATTCAAAAAAAATCTCCTTTATAGTTAGGATCATGTTCATGACCCTACTATTTTCACCCCCAAACTTACCGTAAATTTTACTCTTGACCTCTTACATAACCAAGGTGACCATGTGCTTATACTCATCATCTGTAATTATTCCTAATGAGTTGAGTGTGGTAGGCTTAGTGATCATGGTTCTAAAGAGTTATTCTATTCTACCTATCAACTCTTTATCATCCCTTATGATTCTCTCTAATTTCCTTAACCATGTACTTAAACCCTAGATCTTATCAATAATTATTCACATAATTGTATTGGGATAGGCTAATGGCCCTCAATCTAGGAATCTAGTCCTCAACCATTAGGCTATTTAGCTCCTTCATTTTGTCTTTTAAATTATGCCATTGGGTTATCAAACCCTTGGATACTACATTTTTTTGAGATAACAGACTCTGCCTTGTCTTCATTTCCTTCAAAGATTTAAACATATCATAGAAAGATGCCTCAAGCATCTTAATCATTTCTTCTTGGACTGATAGAACAACTTGTGTCTTAAGATTTTCCTTTTCTTTATGTAGGTTCTCTATTTTTTTATATAGGCTTTTGATACCTAATTTTAGATGAACTCAATGAGCATCAACTAATCCCACCATGTCCTCCTCTTGTATTGGGTTTTCACCAAGTCCCTAACCTCTTACTGGAGTTAAGCCTACAAAAGTTTCAACTTTTTTAAAAGTGAATTCTTCATTCCCAACCATGGTCTTCTTTTTTTTACTCTCTCTAAGCCTGCTATCTCTAGATTAAATTTCACACCCACTAATGACTCTATGATATTTGGAGGTTCTAGGATGTCCATCTATGTGCTACCTAAGGTTCTAAGAGTGTTTACCTAAATACCACTTGACCCTCTAAAGGCAATCATCCTTATTTCTCTTCTTCTTTTATTAGAGCCACTATCTAAGGCTTGATCTCATCATGGATAGTGATGTTGACTGCCCAAGTCATGTCCCTTGAATGCTATAGGGTTGGGATCTTTTGCATCTTTCCATAAATGAACCATTCAAGGATGATTGGCTCATAAATGGGATTTTCATCACAAATAAGTTAACTTCACTCAAAATATTAGTGAAGGTTAATTTTTTATTCTTCTTTCCAATTAGAACCAATGCCAACTTATCGTTCCTCTTTTTTAGGGGTGCAATTGGAACTAGGTCCAAAGCTACCTCCTTCCCCTTTTCCTATTTTACCTCCTTAGCTTGGGCCTAGGGTTCCTCAAATTATTATTCTTCTTCTTATAATCCATATGCCTTAGCAACTATTTTGAATGCATCCTCCACTATCTCCCCAAGACTTAGTGCAATCATGTCAAAGAACTTAGTTGGGGACTATGGCCTTTTAGGTTGGGTAGAAGATGATGCCCCTTCACTAGGCCTTTATTCCAATTTCATATTCTTGTGTCCTTGGTCAAATTTTTATTGAGGTTATTGTAGTGGTTGCTCTAGAGGGGGTTTAGAAGAGTGTCCAAGAAATAAGTGGTATTAAAAGGGCCCCATCTGCCATATCTCACTAAGTGGTTTCTCATCTCTAGCCATTCTAGCCTCAAGCCTAATATTATGTTTCTTTAACTTAGCCAACACTTTTATGAAATTGGAGGCTTTGATAGACATCATGTCATGAACACCAAGCCTATGTTCATATGGATAGTTTATTTTTTTTATCAAATGTTTGGTAACCCTATCATGAGGGTCTCACTACCTCAATTCATCCAACTATAAGTTGAATGAGTCCCTATATTTGGAGATGGCATCTACATACTCCTAATTCTATAATAAATACATGTTGATGGCTAAGGGAAAAGGGTGAATGAGTCCCTTACTTTTTATCTTGCATACACTATCTATACCATGGAAAATTTGGTATGCAATCTCTAATTTTTCCAATTTGGTAGGCACATGGACTGGTAGTTTGAGGGGATGAGTTAATGTCCCTTCTATTCTAATCACTATGAAATCTAGATACAACCATATGTCTATAGTTAAATCCACATAATTATTGATCAAAGGGTGGACCCTATCCATAGGGATCTATGTAAAAAATTCTACCAAACTTGGATATACACAATCATAAATGAATTATATATTGTGTCTATACTTGAATATTTGTAGTTTAGAATAGTGATGGGAAATAGTTTGTCTCCCTTCAGGAAACCAATTCTTTATGTTAGGTATTTTGGTGGTGGCTAATAGGGTATGTAGAAGATAATACATCATAAAGAAGTGGCTGCTAATTTTCTTCTTTATGACTGATAATTTTTGTTTCAAACAAATGTTGATCATCTCACCCATTAGGGGGAGTGAGTCCATTTTCTAATATGAAGTATACATGAGGTACCTAGATTTTATTAACATGCATGGTGGAAGGGGCTCTAAATAATTTATTTATCAAGGTCATAATTATTCTAATTCCTTCCTTAAATTACACAATTGGGATCTTTCTAATGGTTCTTGTATCACTTGGGTTCTAGTAAGTAGCCATGGGGCAAGGATGGTGTTCAAGTCATTTTTACCAATCCATGTTATAATTTTAGGCAAGTCTACTTGGTGTTTTCCTAGCTCATATTAGATTAAAAATTAAAGAGGGGAAATATATGTTATATTTCTAAAATTTACATTCATAAACTATCTAGTCCTGATGAGTCTTACAATCCTTGAAAATAGGAGCAATGGCATCAATACAATGCAATACATTAGGTTTTGTAGCAACATAGTGGAGACTAGTCATTTAGATGGAGACTAGGTCACTATATCTTTGGATGATTATGGTATTCTTTTGATTTTCCCTCATGATGTTTTACATTTCTTCACTGGTCTAAGAAATCTTGGACCAATTCCTTTTTTTGGTGTTTAATGTCATAGCATCAAAGTTAGTATCCTTGAAGATTCTTCCCTCATTGTTTAAAGTTAATTACAATTTTGTGTCATCACTTTGTTGCTAACTTTGATTTTCCATGCTTTTGAGACTTGAAAATTACTCATTAGTGGTCATCAAGTATCATCTGGGTCAGTTTGTTCTCATGTAGATAATAATTGGACTCTTTATGGCTCAACTATGATTAATTAGAATTCAAATTAGGGCCTTTTATGGAGGCTAGGGATTTTATGGAGCTTTAATGGTGATGGCTACTCAAACTTAGGTGAATTCATTCCTTGGATTTGATTTAGACCCTTGCCTTTATAATTTTTCCCTTTCATGCTTAAGAAACATTCAATTATATTATTTTGTGCTTGTATGGCACCTATGTGGCATTTATCTGGCAGATTTCATGACATTTTTCATAAATGCTTTAAAGGAACTAGCCATTATCCTTTAAAATACTTCTTTTGATTCACACCATCAGATATTTGCTCATGGATCAATGCAGACCATTGATTTTAATCATGGGGCTTGAATGTTATTGGTTTTTTTTGTATTGGGATTCATGATTGTGCCATCTGCCACCTTTATGGTCCTTCTAAGTTATGCACTTTATCAATCATGTAGTGAATGTGCACTCACCATGTACTAATCCCATAGGCCTTTAAGGTCTCATTGAATAGTCCCTGTCAATTATGGTACATCTAATCGGCTTGCTTTTATTAACCATGAGCTATCGATCCTACAACATGCTTGAAATTTAATTATAATCAAGACATAGGAAGGAACTTAGGTTAAATAATTTTAGACTAAAGTTTATTTCATGTTAATGAACATGACATAAAATCTAGGCTAAAATATTTAAGCTAAGTTTTAGAACATATATAAAGGGGGCCTAAATAATAGAAGGATATAATGCATGGTTTTAACCTAGGGTTTTATCATGTTAAAAAACATGATAAAACTTTAGATTAAAACTTTTAAGTTGGGTTTTATGGCATAGGGAATTCTTGTTAAAATAAAACATAATATAAGTCTTTAGACTAAGGTTTATTTTATTTAAATAAATGTAATTATAACCTTAGGATAGAGACTTAGATTAAGTCTATGCCTCTGAATATTAGACCACAAGATCATTTTATCATCAAATTTCAATGATCCTAAGTGTCTTTTATATTTTCCCAAAGGGGGTCTCATTGGTTTGCAATGTGATTAATAAGTTTTAGCAATGTTTTAAATCATATTCTTATATCTAAGAAAGATGATCGATGAGATTAAATTTGATAGCCTCATGAATGTTAATGCGGCCTTGTGGGCATCAAATGACATTTGTGAAAATGCCAAATTTAAGTTTATGAAGTTAGTTAAGCCCATAGATCATGGATTTAACATGTTTCATTAAATCATCTAATCCCAACCAAGCATAAACCATTGATCAATATCTAAACATATGCCTGTCATTGGTCCCTACAATCATGAAGAGGATCGAGTTATCTCAGGGTCATGTGTGAAAATTAGACTAAGTTAAAGTCCTAAGTCTTTAAAGCATAATAAAATGGGTCCTTTTGAATGTTATAGTCATAACCTAAGGTTTTAGCCTAAATTTTATCATATTAAGAAAATGAAATAATCCTTGTGGTAAAAACTTAGGTTGAGTATAAGTCTTAATGCACAAGGCCCTTTTAACATTAAGCTCAAACTCAAGGGTGACACATGGTAACTCTATAGAAATTCTAAGCTCTTGACTCTATTTGACCTTAGGATGGGTCTATAGAGCATTGATCAAGATCTGGGATCCCAAGATGGTGACACTTGTCATCCTTATAGGGATTCTTAGGCCTTTGACATTTTAACACCATGTTTACTCTATCTAATCTTTTTTAGGTGAGCAGTTGTGGATCATTGATCATGATCTAGATACTTGTACATGGTTGGATCTTTTCATAAGTTTTATCCTAAGGTTTTGTTGTATTAAAAAATGCAATGAGACCTTAGGGTAAAACCTAGGCTAAATCCATGTTTAATAAGAGGGGACCCATTTAATCTTGAAGATGATTACACATCATTGGATCTTGCTTAATCATGGATCATTGATCATGATCCTAGTGATCACACAAGATTGGTTTGATAAATCAAGGCTTTGGATTCTTCAAGTCTCCTACACCCTATCTGATCATCTTCCATGATGAAGTGAGAGCCATTGATTCTATAAAGAGGAAAGATGCTTAAGTTAGGGCTCAGGTCAATATAGGAACTTAGGATAAAGTTTTAATACTAAGGTCTTGTTTGTGTTAATAAACATGAACATGGCCTTAGGACTAAGAATTTAGTCTAAGTATGTAATAAAGAGGACCATGTGATGTAAAAATAGGACCAAATTAGGAACATAAAGGACCCTACAAACATAAATGTTAGACTTTGTTAAAATAAAGAGAACAAAAAAGGGAGGAGAATATAAGGTGACCAAGCATTATTTTTACACTAAGGTTTGGTTATGTTAAGAAACAAAACCAAGCCTAAATATAAAAATTAGGTTTAAGTCCAAAGTAAGTTAAAAAATGTTCCCACCAAATTTACTCCCACCAAATCTGACTTTAAACCAAGGGTCTAAGCTAGGGTTTTATGAAGGAGGGTTTCAAAATATGAATCCAAATATGATTTTTTATAGAACAAAGGCTAGTAAGAGCCTGAATGAGGATAAAATGATGAACATCCCAGCATGATCCATTAATAAGAGCTCCATGAAACCTACAACTTAAGACATGAGGTCCAACTATTAGCAACATTAGGAAAGGTCAAAGTAAAACCATGAACAAATGGGTTAATTTTATTAGGCATGGATGATCTTCAAATTATAATAATGGGGGTATATTGACCTCAACAAATGGTGACTTCTAGGGGAAACATAACAATATGTTAGAGCTTAGATACTCTAGTTCAAACAAATAATTAGGTCACTTATTCCACTTGATCAATGTCATTATTAAGATCAATTCATGGTTGACACAAACCTTACACATGTAAAATTAGGATCAAACATCAAGACATATCCATGTTGTGTGTGTGTGATTTGATTCCACTTAATATTTTACATGGGATTCAGGAGACAAGGTATAGGTTTCATGCCTTTAATCATTGACATTGACTTAGATCATGTTTAGATATTCATTAAGAACCATATTTGTAGTTTGGAGAAGGCTTAGGCATTGCTATGATGCTATCTAGGTGTCCATATCCCTGACAGAGATGCCTTTTGATCCACTCATGGCCTTGTTCCACTGTCAACCACGGATCCATAGCCTTGATGGAGATTACCAAAATCACCTTTTCTTAAAAAGATTTTGATTTTGAAATAAGTTATTTTTTTTGTATTTTTGGGTCTTTTAGGATTTCAACAAAGCTTGGGAACCAAGGGAGCCACGTTTAAGGATTTGGTCAAGTGTATGATCCTCATAGAATCACCTATGGTTTCAAGCTTTGTCCCAGGCAAGGATGTTTGTTAAGTGCAAGCATGACTATGCCTTAATATATTTAAGCTTTCATTTTACATGAAAATTATTCTTAAAACCAAAATTAGGTTAAGAAAATGTTTAAGGTCTTAAGGGATAGTTAAGCTATATATCAGTCCTTACTAGTTTATTTAAACTATAACATCAATCTCATATCTCAAATCCATGGTCAACATATGCATAAGGTTCATACTTGCATTCCTAAACTTTTGAAGTTTCAAGCAAACTAAGTGAATTTTAATTTGAGGGCTATCCAAAAGGAATTATTAGAAGTAAGGAATAAAACAACAAAAATTAAATGCGCAATAGAAAGGATCAAAGTAGGAATCAAAAGGGAAGCAAACAAATATATACAAACTTATGTATAAACTAGGGACATAAAGGAAAGAATTGAAGGAAACTAACTAGCCTACCTACACTAATTCTAACCATTCTTACAAAGTTACTCGACCATGAAGACCCCAGGGGGAGTAGTAGAGAAGTAATGCTTGAGATACTACCCGTTGGTGGGTAGTTTGAATTTTTCTCCTTGTAGGTCTTTTAGTTTGAAAGCATTATCTCTAAGTGTATCTATAATTTGATAAAGGCCAATCCATAGAGGTGTGAACTTTCCATGTTTGCCTTTGGGATTAGATGCTTTTTCCTAAAGAAGAACCAAGTCTCCTTGTCTAAACACCTTGATCTTTGATCACTTATCAAAACACCTCTTTATTTTAGTCTAGTGCCAACTAAAGTTGGAAAAATCTTCTTCTTGTGTATCTTCCATCTGAATGATATCCATCAACCTTGAGTTTTCAAATTCTTGGTCTTCCTCCATATACTCTCACATAAAATTTTAAGTTGGTAGCTTGAGTATGATGGGGAATATGGGATCTTGGTCATATACCAACAAGAAGGGAGATGTTATAAGAGCCTACTTGAACCTTGTTCTATCTACCCAAAGGGTATACTCTAGAAGCTTATGACATGTTCTAGGTTTTTCTACAACATACTTCTTAATGGATTTCATCAATTTTTTATTTGTTGACTCAGATACTGCATTACCTTGAAGATAATGGTTAGATGAAAAATTGAGAATAATATTATTTTTATATGCCCATTCTATCATCTCTATGGATTTGAATTATGACCCATTGTCACATACCAAAAATACTAGAGTCCCAGATTTGGTTCATATGTTTTCTTTTAAAAAATTGATCACTTCTTTTATTCTACATTATTTGGTGGCTACTACTTCAGTCCACCTAGTGCAATAGTCAGTAGCTATCAGAACATACTTGTGACCTTCTGATGAGTTGGGGTTGATTACCCATACAAAGTCTAGTTCCCACTAGATAAAGGGTTTTTCAATCATGATAGGTTATAAGAGCATTGTTGCCTTTGGTTCCTTTATGTTGAAAATTTGGCATGAATGGCATTCCCTCACATGCCTATGAGCATCTTTAAAGATGGTGGGCCAATAATATCCAACCCTGAGGATATTGTGAGATTTTGTCCTTCTAGATGGATTCCCACTTTCAAGCTTCTCATGGAAAGAGCTCATTATCTCAGTAGCTTCTTCCTTAGAAACACATCTCAGGTATATACCTTCAAAGTTATTTTGATGTAGAACTCCATTTTTTATTAGGTAATGGATTGCCTTGAGCCTTAGAGCTCTTTTCTACTCCCTAGTTAATCATATAGGACAAGTTCCATTAATCAATAAGTGGACAATGGGTTCATACCTATCATTAGGTTAAAAATTATGTTGATCAACCTACATGATACTTAGCTTGGAACTGGTATTGTAAATCATTTGAATTAGACCTTGACATCTTACCAATTTTGTAGTTTTCATCTCTATGTTATATTCTTGAAGAGTAGACATTGACTTACCTCTTCAGTCTCCAAGTTCACATTGGATTAGCATTAGCTTAGTGGCTAGGTCTAGTAGAATGGCATGCACTTTGTTCTTAAGAATGTAGTGCCTAAATTTCTTAACTAATTTAACTAATGCAAAGGCTTATTTATCAATCAAAGGATAATTTAACTCATCATTTTTCAAATTAGTGCTCATAAAATCAATTGTATGGTCACATCCTTCTATTTGTTGAGTTAAAATAGAAATAATAGTTTGGTTAGAGGAAAAAGAGTAGAGATAAAAATCCTTTGAAAATTATAGACTTATCAAGATTGGAGCTTGGCTGATTGCCTCTTTGATATCTCCAAAGGCATTTTTGGATTCCTCATTTCATGAGACTTTAGCATCCTTCTTCATCATATCATTCAATGGTTTGACAATTTTTGTAAAGATAGAAATGAACTTTCTCACAAAGTTTATTTTACCAAAAAATGATTTCAACTCTTTTCTACTATTGGGAGGCTCTATCTTTAATATAGCTTCCACTCTTTTAGTATCAATAGAGATTCCATCTTTGGTAATAACATGGCCTAATAACTTGCCCTTAGTGACAGGGTTGAGGGAAATTATGTACCTTCTACACCTTTCAAATACATGTTATAAATACATGAAATGGTCCTCCCTATTCTTAGAGAAAATAGTTAGATCATCCATGTAAATTATAATGCACTTACCAATCAAGCCTTGGAAGGCATGGTCCATAGCTCTCTATAAAGTAGCTCCTACATTGATCAATCCAAAAGGCATTCTCTTATAGGAAAAGGTGCCCCACTTAGTTTTGAATGTTATCTTTATTTTATCTTCCTTGTCTACCAGCACTTGATTTTACCCTAAAAAACCAATAAGAAAAGACATCATGGCTAAACTAGAAATAATTTGTATTATTTGGTCAAGAGAGGGTAGAGGATAATTATCCTTTTCAAATTCTCTATTCAAATTTATGAAATCAATACACAGTCTAATTTCACTGTTCTTCTTCCTAACTAGCACCAAATTGGCAAATCAAGTAGAGTGCCTAATGTGAAATACAATTCTAGCATCTAAAAACTTCTTAACTTATTTGAAGATCATAGGTTCTAAGAATGGATTCATAGGCTTTTGTTTCTAATCAAAAGGTTTGAAATCCTGCTTGAGAGATATAGTATGGGCGATGACTCTTGGGTCAAAAATATTCAAGTCATCATAAGATAAGGCTATGACATCTCTGTACTTTGTCAACAGTTCTTTGGCTCTCTTATTTTTAGCACTTGTACAAGCTTTTCCAATATTAACCATTTGAGGTTTATCTTGAATTCCAAAGTCAAATACATTTTAATCTTTCTCACTCACTTTTGGAACCTTAGAGGTTGCAACTAATTTATCTTGATCAAATAATCTTTCCAAGGTAATCATTCCCTTGGAAATTTTGTTGTTATTCAACTAAATGACTTTACCATCAAATTTACCTTCTCTAAATGCATTTTCATTGGCCTCATCAATGACCTAAGCCTTAAATTCTCCTAAACTAGACTTGAATTCTAGGATCTATTGGTCATCACTAAAGACCTGTAGATGTTTTACATTATCTAGGATAAAAGGGTAAGGTATCATCTCAATGCTAAAGTTTGGTGAATTTTGGTTAGGCATGATATTAGCTACAGGAGAGGCTAGCTCATTAGCAACTTTATTTTCATCCCTAGGGATAGAAATAATATTGAAGGCATCAAAATATTCCCTAAGGTCCCAAAATCTAAATTTCTACCTCTTCAGGTATGACATTTTGCACTGATACTTCCTTCTCACCTAATTGACTATAAGTTTTGAATCACCATAAGCTAGTAATTCTTTGACTTTGTTTTTTATGGCAAATTTCAAACCTAAGATGAGGGCCTCATATTCTGCAAGGTTATTGGTGCATGGAAAATGGAGTCTATAAGAGGAATGATATTTTTTAACAATAGGGTCATCAAGAAAAATACCTACCCCAGACCCAGATTTACATCTAGCACCATCAAAATATAAATTCCATAATGCAAGCACAACATGAGGAACATAGGATCACATACCTTAGTAGTTTCTAAGGTGAAACTCCTAAATTAGAATCAATTATGTTAACTCTTTCATTCACTACATTATATTTAGTGATCATGTGTTTCATTCTTGACTCCCTTTCAACTCTAATCTAGTTGAAAACTCCCTTCCAAGGTATCCATAGGTGAGAATAGTCTATGGACATTTGCATTTAGAGCCTTTGTCCATTCTCTACTTAAAATTAGTCCATATGCATCAAGTATATCCACCACCTAGATGTCTATGAATTATTGGACTCTAAGCTCAGAGGATAGTTGCATGTGAACATATAAAAATTCCCCAATCACTTTGACCCTAGACTTATCTAATTAGGTGACAACCCTATCATATTTAATCAGGATCAAACCTAGTTGCTTCAAAATACCTATAGGAATGATATTTTAAGATACACCATAATCTAATATATAATTATGAAAGTTTTTACCAAACATTCTAACCATAAACAAGAAAGGTGGGGATTCTTCCTTAGTTTTGTGTATAGCTACATTGGTATTATCAACTTTGGGTGGCTTCCTAGGTTTCTTAGATAATGACTCTAGCAATAGGTCCATTTGCTCTATGATCTATGTCAGTTCATACAAAGTAATATTAGCTTTGATTTTCTTCATATCCTCTACAATATTATAACTAATCATATTGGAAGCATCAATAATAGGCTTAGAAATACTTACCTTTGGAGGCTCTAGATTATTTTTTGAAGTGGTATCCAGAGTAGTACCAAATTTGTTTGGAGGAGTTGAAATATTTAAGGGATACTTTTGCTTCATATTCCTTAAGGGATATGTCATTTTAGTAACTGCTAGAAAGCCTAGATTTCTTTAAGAACATCATTAGGTTCATTGTCCTTTTGGAAGGAAAAATCAAGTGTTTCTACCGTGAAGGTTTGGTTAGATGATTTGGAAGGTTATAAAGTACATACACCATTATATTTATTAGGTATGACCTCAAAAGTGTCCAACTCGTCTTGAAATGCTTCAAAAGCTTTACAAAATTCAATACAATCAATCTCACCATCCTTAGCAGTACAATGGACTCTATAATAATCAAGAAAAACAATATCAATAAGATTAATTTACATGCTCTTCTTGTCAGTATATGATTCATTATTCTTATTTTTATGAAATCTATAATTTTGAAACCTATTATTGCACCTATTGAACCTTTGTAAAGAGAAGTTCCTTCCTGACCTTTTTCCAGTATTGCCAACTTATTTTTGTAGCTGAAGAAAATTAGTGCTCAATTTTTGGACCATTTTTAGAATAGACTCATTCTCATTCTTGGGGGTTTTTAAATTATAAACTTGGTTTTTATTGGTACCAGTGGCTGTTATAAATGTCATTTGATCATTTTAATTAAATCCATTGGTAGTAAGGTGATTCAAGAACCCTAAATTTTGGTTAGGAACAGCATGCCTTAGAGGCAATTGGTTCAGATTTGGGGGCTAGTTTAGAGTAGGCATGTTCTGGTTATTATTAAGAAATAAAGTTAAGGTAGGCATCTATGGATTTACATTGGTAATATAGTAGGCCATCTAAATTTGATTTTTCATTAGGTTATTCACAATAATATTCTCAACATAGGCTAAAACCAATGTGTTCATCAAACCTATAACCCTCTTTATAAATACTGAAGTCATGGGATCAAGAGCATCTTTGTAGATTTCCAAGGATAACACTCGATTATGTTTATAAGGGTCAATGGTTCTATTTTACATCTTTTGGAACCTAGCATTAAAATCTCTTATAGGCTCATTGGCATCCCATTTTAGGGTGGTAAACTATTGGTATAAGACACAAGGGTTGATGATTTTGCCAAACTAGTTAATGAAAATGTTATTAAACTCATCCCAGGTGTAATGAAATTTTTAGGAAGGATAAGGAACCATTCATATGTAGTATCCTTTAATTTTAAAGGAAATAACCTACATGCTACATTTTCACGAGTGACATTTAGCAATCTTAATGCAATTTTGAAGGATTTAACATGTTCCTCTACTTTTAAAATACCATTAGGACTAAAAGTTAGCAAATATTTTTTTGGATTGTGAGGAAGGTCATAAAACACACCTTAAACATTAAAATGATAGCTTCCTAACCAATCCATACCTTGATGAAGGTTGAATGTAGGATAACCTTAGAGTGGTGAAGTCGGTAAAGACTTCAAACATCTACATCTACCTTTATCTCATCTAGCCCTCCTATGGACTTCTAATTCAAGTATAGGTTCTCTTGTCTACAAATGTGACCTTGTCTAGGTTCTTGGAAATTCCAGCCTAAGGACTTTGGATCTTGTTCTAAATATAATGTGTCAAATCAACCTTTACAAAGAATAGAGATCAAACTTACACATTAAGCAAATTTTGCAAAGATTCATGTAAATGATAACAAAGGATGTCAACCTTTAACTAAGTTATCTCAAATATGTGTCTAATTACGTAAATATGATTAATACTTATGATTATAAGCTCAAATAAACTCATATTCATAAAATATCTACCAATCTTTGATCTAAACAAGCTATTCTAACCTCAAATACTTCAGATTATTAAATCACAAGCTATCTTTACTAGAATTACACATCTATCCTCAAATACTTTTGATATTTATCTAAAGGAAGCACAAATATGGATCACATACCATGAATATTGATGATATTTACACTTTTTAGCAAAGAACTATGCAAATATGTAAATATAACACCAATCTTTGATCAAGACACACCAAAATTAGCAAAGATCTTGTAAATCCATAAAGATGGCCTTCCTTATTAGTACCAACAGAGATCATCATGTTGATGCCTCTAGATGTATCATAGGTTCTCTTGGTGTCTAAATAACACTTCTCATTTTATAATTCATGGAATTTGAAGAATGAGTAGTAGATTATGGTAATCTAGTTACCTATGATGAAATAATGACAAAGCAATAAATTGTTCCACAATATTCATATTGATTGGTGGTTGGGAGCCACCATGGCCAATATAAGTGAAATGTATGATATATATTCTATTATCAATGATTTTTTTATCAATTTATAAAATAATGATTAATCTAAATGAATATTTACCATGGAATTTAAACTAGAGTGGTTTGATTTAAAAAGAAGCAAAAAGAAGGGTAGGGCAGAAAGAAGGTATCTAATTTTTAGTCCAAACATTATGACAAAGCTTATATTTAATCAAGAAATATATTTGAACCAATACATGACATGAAATAACTAGAACATAGATCCTACCATGTACCCAAAAAATGTCTAAAGAAAGGATGGAACAATGCAAATAATAAATTAGTTTCAATTTAAAAATTTACTTCCCAAGGAAATTGCATTATCACATCTAAAAGAGAAGAAAGGGAAATTAAATTAACCTAATATATTTCAATTAACCTATAATAATCACAAGTTAACAACTCTACATTCACATATCCGCATCAAGAATCAATAAAAACCATTCAAATCTGGACATCTAAGTAGATAGTTCAGAGAGAAGCTATGTAATAATTGACATAAACAAATTTGGACAAAATTCTTAGTATTCCTTACTTAAATTAATTTATTAGAGTATACAAAATATTTTTATATCTAAAAAATATCCCTTTACAAAATGGTAATACTGCCTTTTATAGGAGGCTAAGTCAATATATTGATCAGTCATTAGATTAAAAATGTATAAGAGTAAGGACAGTTGTCCTTTTTACAAAGTTATAGAATACATTCCCTTTTTGAAATTGGATTGACCTATAGTAAAATGTGATAAAAAAATTGCATGCTTTTACAAAAATAATATTCTACTTTTAAATATTACAAAGTTTTTTAACAAAGTAGAATATTATTAGCTAGCTAGTGGGCCTTGTGCTGAAGAACTCCCCTATTACTCTTGAAAAATCCTCAGATTTTTTATGATAATCATAAACCAATATTAAGTTGATATATGGATCTAAAAGGCATTAATCCTCTTGTTATGTCCAGTCATCAAAATCTCTATCATTTATTTCCATTGCTTCTTTGATACTCCTTGCTTTATCAATTTTTTCTTTTGTAGTTAGGATCATGCTCATGACCTTGTTGTTGTCACCCCCAGACTTACTTTGAGTCTTAATCCTAACCTCTTGCATAACCAATGTGACCCTAAGCTTGTATTCATCATTTATAATGATGCCTAAAGAGTTGAGTATGGTAGGCTTAGTGATCATAGTTCTAAGGATTTTTTTAATTCTACCTATCATCTCTTCATCATCCATTAGGAGTCACTCCAAGTTTCGTAAACATGTACTTAAACCCTAGATCTTATAAATAATTATTCATATAATTTTATTCATATGGGCTAGGCTAATATCCCTAAAGCTAGGAATCTGATCCTCAACCATTATTTTGATTATCTCCTTTTTGTCTTTTAAATTCTTCTATTAGGTTATAAAACCCTTGAATACTGCATCTTATTGAGATAACAGACTCTACCTTGTCTTCATTTCCTTCAAGGATTTGAACATATCATATAAAAATGCCTCAAACATCTTAATCATTTTCTATAATATTGATAAAACATCCTGTGTCTAAATATTTTCCTTTTCTTTCTATAAGTATTATATTTTGTGATATAGGCCTTTGATATCTAATTTTAGCTGAGTTAAATGAGCATCAACTAATCCTATTATGTCCTCCTCATGGATTGGGTTTTCACTGGGTCCCTAACCTCCTATTGGAGTTAAGCCTAAAAAAGGTTCAACTTTCTAAAATTTGAACTCTTCATTCCCAACCATGGTCTTTTTTGTTGTTAATCTTTCCAAGCCTGCTATCTATAGATTGAATTACACACACATTGATGACTCTATGATATTTGGAGGTTTTAGGATCTCCATCTTTATGCTTCCTAAAGTTACAAGAGTGTCTAATTAAATGCCACTTGACCTCTCAAAGGTATTCATCCTTCTTTCCTCTTCTTCTTTCATTAGAGTCACTATCTAAGGCTTGAACTCATCATGGATAGTGATGTTGACTACTTGGGTCATGAGCCATGAATGCTTTAGGGTTGGGATCTTTTGTATCTTTCCATAATTAAACCATTCAAGTATGATTGGATGATGAATGGGATTTTCATCATTGAATAAGTTAAATTCACTCAAAATATAAGTGACGGTTAACTTTGGATTCCTCTTTCCAATTAGGATCGATGTCAGCTCAGCCTTCCTCTTTTATAGGGGTGCAATTGGAACTAGGTCCAAAGCTACCTCCTTCCCTTTTTTATGTTCTACATCTTTGTCTTAGGCCTAAAGTTCCTAAATTTATTCTTATTCTTCATCTAATCCAATTTCCTTAACAAGTACTTTTAGTACATCCTCTACTATCTCCCTAGGACTTAGTGCAATCATGTCAGGGAACTCAATTGGGGAATCTGGCCTTTCAGGTTAGGTAGAATATGATGCCCCTTCACCAAGAATTGCTTCCAATTTCTTATTCTTAGGTCCTTGGGCAACTTGTGCTTGATTTTTTTAGTGGTTTCTCTATAGGGGGTCTAGAAGAGGGTCTGGGAAAAAAGTGGTATTGTAGGGGCCCCATCTGCCATATCTCACTAGGTGGTTTCTCATCTCTATCTAGTCTAGCCTCAAGCCTAATATTATGCTTCTTCAACCTAGACAACACTTTTATGAAATTGGAGGATCTAATATACATCATGTCATGAAAACCAAGATTATATTCATAGGGGTAGTTTATTGTTTTTGATTTCAAATGTTTGATGACCCTATCATGAGGGTCCCACTATCTCAATTAATCTAACTATAAGTTAAAAGAGTCCCTATATTTAGAGATGACATATACATGTTACCAATTCTATAATATAGTATTTTTGATGGCTAAGGGAAAAGGGTGAAGGAGTCCCTTGATTTTGATCTTTCATACACTATCTATACCATGGAAAAGTTGGTCTACAATCTCTTGTTCTATCAATTTGGTAGGCACATGGACCGATAGTTTAAGGGGCTAAGTTAAGGTCCATTTTTATTCTAATCATTGTGCAATCTGGATATAGCTAGATGTCTCCAATTAACTCCACATAATTCTTGATCATAGGGTTGACCCTACCCATGGGGATCCTTATAATAGATTCTACCAAAACTAGATATACACAATCACAAATTAATTATTTATTATGTTTATACTTGAATATGTGCAGTTTAGAATAGTGATGGGAAATATTTTATCTCCCTTTAGGTGAACAATTATTTATGTAAGGGATTTTGATGGTGTTCAATAGGGCATATAGAAGATAGGACATCATAAATAAGTGGTTGTTAGTTTTCTTCTTTATGGCTGAGAATTGTTGTTTCAAACAAATGTTAATCATCTCACCCATTGGGGGAGTGAGTCCCTTTTCTACCATGAAGTATACATAAGGTACCCATATTTTATTAACATGTGTGGTGGAAGGGGATATAGATAATTTAATAAATAAGGTCATGATTATTTTGATTCCTTCCTTACATTAGATGCTTGGGATATTTTTAGTGGGGGCTTGGATTACTTGGGTTATGGTAAGTAGCCATGGGGCAAGGATGGTGTTCAAGTCATTTTTACCAGTCCATGTTCTAATTGTAGGCAAGTCTACCTGGGGTTTGCCTAGCTTGTATTATCTTTTAAATTCAAGAGGGGAAATATATGATATCCTTTTAAAAGTATGTTCATGAACTATCCAATCCTAATCAACCTTAAAATCCTTAAAAATAAGAGTAATGACATTGATATAGTGCAATACCTTGGATATTACTATAGCATAGTGGACATTGGTCATTTGGATGGAGAATAGGTCATATATTTGATTGATTATGGCATTCTTATAATTTTCACTCATAATGATATGCATTTATTCGATGGTCCATAAAAGCTTAGACCACTTTCTATTTTTGGTGTTTAATGCCACAACATCAAAGTTAGTATCCTTGAAAATTCTCCCCTCATTGTCTAAAGCTAAATACAATTCTATGTCATACCTTTATTGTTGCCTTAAATTTACCATGACTGTGAGACTTGAAAATTTCTCACTAATGGTTTGCAAATAGCCTCTAGATCAGCTTGTTCTTTCTTAGATAATAATTGGACTCTTTTTGGCTTGACTGTGATTTATTAGAGTTCAAATTAGGGATTTTTATGAAGACTACATCTTTTTATGGAGATTTAATGGTGATGTATACTCATACTTAGGAAAATTCATTCTTTGGATTTGATTTAGACCCCTAACTTTATACCTTTTCCCTTTCATGCTCACAAAATCTTTAATTTTGTTGTTTTGTGCTTGTGTGGTACCTATGTGGCATCTCTCTAGTAGCTTTCATGGAATTTTTCATAAAAAATTTAAAGGAACTAGCCATTATCCTTTAAAATCCTTCTTTTGCTTCATGCCATTGGGTATTTTCTCATAGATCAACATAGACCATTGATCATCATCTTGGGGCTTGCACATTATTGGTTGATTTTGTATCGATCTCTATAGTTGTGACATCTAGTACCTTTTTAGGCCTCCTGAGTTCTACACTTCATCAATCAAGTAGTCAGCATGTGCTTGTCATGCGTAAATATTATAGGATTTTGGGGTCTCATTGTCTAGTCCCTATTTATTACACTCTATATGATCATCTTGTTCTAATTAAATATGAGTCATCAATCCTATAAGATGCATAAACTTTAATTAGCATCGAGACATAGGAAGGAACTTAGGTTAAATAATTTTAGACTAAAGTTTATTTCATGTTAATAAACATGACATAAACATTAGGCTAAAATATTTAAGCTAAGTTTTAGAACATATATAAAGGGGGCCCAAATAATAGAAGGATCTAATGCACGGTTTTAACCCAAGGTTTTATCATGTTGAAAAACATGATAGAACTTTAGGCTAAAAATGTTAAGCTAAGTTTTATGGCATAGGGACTTCTTGTTAAAATAAAACATAATATAAGCCTTTAGCTTAAGGTTTATTGTATTTAAATAAATTCAAATAGAATCTTAGGATAGAGACTTAGATTAATTCTATACCTGTGAATATTAGACCACAAGATCTTTTTATCATCAAAATTCAAAGATCCTAAGTGTTTTTTATAATTTCCCAAAGGGGGTCTCATTGGCTTACAACACAAGTAATAATTTATAGCAATTTTTTAAAGCATATTATTATATCTAAGCAAGATGATCAATGAGCTTATATTTGATGGCCTCGTAGATGTTAATGATGGCCTCATGAGTGTTGAATGATGTTCACAAGAATGTCAAATTTAAGTTTATGAAGTTCATTAGGCCCCTAGATCCTATATTTAACATGCTCCATTAGATCATCTGGTCCTGACCAAATGCAGACCATTGATCAAGATCCAAGCATATGCATGTCATTGGTCCTTACAATCATGAAGAGTATTAAGTTAGCTCAGGGCCATGTACAAAAATTATACTAAGTTAAATGCCTAAGTCTTAAAATAATAATAAAATAGGTCCCTTAGAATATTATATTCATAACCTAAGGTTTTAGCCTAAGGTTTATCATATTAAAAAATATAATAATCCTTGGGTTAAAAAATTAGGTTGAGTCTAAGTCTTAATACACGAGGCCCTTTTAACATTAATCTTGAACACAAAGGTGCCATGTGGAAAATCCATGGGACTCCTAAGATCTTAACTTTGTTTGACCTTGGGAAGGGTCTATAGAGCATCAATCTAGATCTAGGTTCTTGAGATGGTGACACTTATCATCCTCACAGTTATTCTTAGTCCTTTGAAATTTCAATGCCACATTCATTGTATCATATCTTTACTAGGTGAGCATCTATGGACCATTGATCATGATCCAAATACTTGTACATGATTGGCTCTTTTCATAAGTTTTATCCTAAAATTTTGTTGCATTAAAAAATAAATCAAGACCTTAGGGTAAAACTTAGGCTAATTCTATTTTTAATAAGAGGGTACCCATTTAATCTTGAAGATGATTATGTGTCATTCGATCTTCAATATTGCTTAAGCATGGATCATTGATCATGATCTTGGTGATCACATGGGATTGGTCTGATGGAACAAGGCTTTGGATTCATCAAGTCTCTTTCACTCCATCCAATCATCCTCTATGATGAAGTGAGAGCCATTGATTTTGCAAAGAGGTAATATGTTTAAGTTAGGGCTCAGGTCAATATAGGAACTTAGGCTAAAGTTTTAAGACTAAGGTCTTGTTCATGTTAATAAACATGAATGGGGCCTTAGGACTAAGAATTTAGGCTAAGTATGTAATAAATAAGACCATGTAATGTAAAAATGGGGCCAAATTAGGAACATAAAGGACCTTATAAACATAAACATTAGATTTTTTTAAAATAAAGAGAACAAAAAAGGGGGGAATATAAGGGGACCAAGCATTATTTTTAGGCTAAGGTCTGGTTTTGTTAAGAAACAAGACCAAGCCTAAATATAAAAATTAGGCTTAAGTCTAAAGGAAGTTAAAAAATATTCCTACCAAATTTTCTCCCACCAAATCTGAATTCGAACCAAGGGTCTAAGCTAGGGTTTTCCAAAGGAGGGTTTCATAACATGAATCCAACTGTGAGTTTTAAAGACCAAAGGATAGTAAGATCTTGAATGAGGATAAAACTATGAACATCTCATCATGATCCATTAATAAGATCTCCATGAAACCTATAACTTAAGACATGAGGGATAACTATCAGTAACATTAGGTAAGGTCAAATCAAAACCATGAATAAATGAGCTAATTTTATCATGCAGGGATAATAATCAAATTATAATAATGTGAAGAACATATAAATATTTTAGTGTAAAGTTTAAAAGTATGCACAAGGGTCCTTATTTTTTTTAAATGGGGGTATGTTGACCTCAATAGGACCCTGTGTCCATGGTCCAAGCCAATGTAGAAACCATAGTGGCCTTAATAAAGGGTATGCAATAGAAGGTGAAGAGATTTAGGGAGCAATAATTTCCTATAGTGTTAGAGAATACTACAGTATAAATAATAAATGCAGTCATCAATGTCTTCAATTTATACAAGGTCATGAAGAGAAGGCAAGAGGATGGGACTTTACAATTTAATGTGGTCATTAAATATGACCAAAGACTTGCACTCTATGATACCAAGCTGGCAAACTTAGATAGAGTTACAAGGAGCAACAAGTTCCCAAACCTTAAGACATTACCACTTAAAGACATCATCCTGACATAGACTATAATGATTAATAGAAGGATAATATTAAAAAGGTGGTTAGAACAAGTTAAGGACGTAACCGCATCTTTAAAAAAGATAGAAATTAGGATTTACTTATTTCTAAAGGATGATATGGTCAATAAGGTGACCAAACCTGATGAAAGCTTTATGGATGCTAGGAGTTTAGGGCTCAAATGAAAGTATTTATTGAAAATTTCAAACAAGGCATAGCCAATTCCAAGACTACCACTGGAGTGATGAACATTGTGGCTTTTGATAACCAAAGGATAGAGAGATGAGGCTATTAAAGAAACACTAAAACCTATACTTGTAGAGCATAGTAGGCTTATTCAATAAATGTCTAACCTATTTCAACCTATGATCCTAAATTTTGATCAAATTGACCAATATTACTTGTCTTGCTCTAAATTTTGGACAAGGGAAGAGGCAAATAAAATAAGGCAGTAACATCTAGCACCTAAACAACCTCCTCCAGGGCCTTGAGGAATATTCTAATTTACTTTGTAAATTCAAATTTGGAATATTCCCTTATAATATGTGGCATTTTAATTATCATTGTTTAAAATCTAAAATCCACTTGGCTATATTTGGGCATCTTTTTAAGGGTCCCTCTTGAACTTACATAGGCATTCTTAGGCCTATATATAGGGGTATTCACCCTCATTACAATTAGAATAGGAACAATTGTTAGAGAATTAATGCAAAAGAGGTAAGAATCCATGAGATTATTTGAATGCTTTATTGTGTATTATATAGTTTTTACTTCTCATTATTTTAGAGAATTAATGGTTTCTTTTCTGTTGACTAATCTAGAAATAATATCAATGTATGCATCTATTAGTTTGAGTTTAACACTAGGATAAAAAATCTACTAGTTTATGTGCTCTATTTCATCTTATTTGTAGTTAAATGTGCTTATGCATCTTAACATGAATAATTTTATTTTGTAAAACATATGCTTTCAAATATATGCATCTCCTTTTATTTGAAGTCTCAACTTCATTCATTTGGATTTGAGTATTACACTAGGGTTGGTGAATCTTAGTTTTACATGTTATTATCATAAAAGCTAGAAAATTGGCACCTCTAACCATCTAAATCAAACTTTATTTTCTACCCTACCCTACTTACCTTTGGATCTACCCCATGAGTCACTTTATCTTAGCTTATTCTATAAATATTCATGGTTTATTTGTGCTTGGGTGATAATTGGCAAAGTTTAGAGAAATTTCACAAAGATTAGTAAGAAATGAAGTATCATTTTGTATAATTTATTGTGCCTACAGTAGGGTCTACTTGTAGACTTAAAAGTGGTGGCCATCTATCTACTATTTTTCATATTATTTGTGTAGATAACTCAATCCCTGTGTCTTCCAAGACTTAAAATTGAGTTTATTACTCTCCCCCCATTCCCTAGTGACATAGGGAGCGTATTAAGTGCATCAGCAATTATGAGTGTTAATAAATGTGAAAAAATATTTATCATTGTCTAAGGGTTACCAGGGTGACAAAAGAACTCACAAGATGATTTATTCCACTAAAGAGAACAAAATGTCAAATTAGGCCTAATAGGCCTCAAAGCTCATACACAGGCCAGTGTATGAAAATAGAAGGGAAACATGTGAATGTTATGTGTGGTCAAGGGTTTTGTGAATATATGAGAAGGAACATAAAGATAACTCTATATTATTATTTTGGACCACCAAGGTGCTAAGACTCAGTAATGAGGGTTAATTCCTAGGTTACAGTTAAGAGACCCAAAATAGTTACCTATAAGTATATTTAAAGATAGACTTGAGAAATACTATTTTTGAGGTGAATTATAATTATGAGAACCCTTGAGGGATATATAAAACCATGGCAAATATTATCACTAAATATTTATTATTTGGTGAAGTATGAAAAGATAAAACATAGGACTGAGGGTTAAAAGTCACCAGTAGGCCTATAAAACTCAATGAGCCTACTACAGTCAATAAAGCCAAGCCCTAAACACAATGAGACCTAAAACTGAAAATGAAATCATATTAAAACATGGATAATAAGTTTTTAATGGTCATGGATATTGTTAAGAAAAAAATATTTTAAGTTTGAGGTATTTCTTTACCCAAAACCATACTCTTAGTCCTCACATAGTTAGTTAGCTCAAGAAGCCATTTTTGATTACTCATAACTCCTTAGAGGAGTTTCATGGTGCAAAAATGTCATTTTAGGTGGTGTCATGGGTCTCCTACATTAAATATTTTGCATTGGTTCAATCATTCAACCCCACACATGTATGAATAATCTTTAATATTAGAGGTCTCTCCAAACCATGTGTTTGTCCTATGAAGGAGCTTGAGGGGTTTCTTATTTTTCCTATAAGTGTGTGAAGGATTTTCATGGGATCTCAATATCATATGGTATTTTATGGGGGTATCCATATTCTCATATTCTATCATTTTTTCTTGGTTTAAGGTCATGTGCTTTATGAACCATTGTTAAGATGGCAAAGACCTAAAACCCATGTTAAACACTCCTAGAAGACCTGATGGGAGAAAATATGGATTAAATTCCTAAATTTAATATTTTGGATTTTAAATTTCCATAATTATCCTCATATCTCCCATGGGTACCTGAAAAACACACTTGGTGGCACATGTGAAAGGTATAGTGTACGGAATAAGTTTAAGAAGCTCAATTGTGGGCATGTTTGTGAGTGTGCAAGGTGGTGGTAAGCCCCAAATAAGTTAGAGATGACTTGTAATCTTAGGTATATTATAAATTATATAAACCTCTATAGGTCTCCTAAGGAATTTTATACACTAATCAAGTAAACAATTTGGGCCTAAAAGGGTGACTACACTACTTTGCATCTAAGAATCTTAATTATAGGCCTATGGAGTAAAAAATGAGAGATTTATTATAAAGTATTTGGTTTTCCTATGATGTTTAAGTCACTAAAAAACCATAATCAAGCTTTTTAACCTATCAATTTCTTAATAAATCACTCTAGTTGCCTCTTGAGCATGAGCATGCACCTAGGCTAGGGTTTTGACCATTTCTTGGTTCACCCATCCATACAAGGTTCTAAACCCTAAAATTTTACATGAATCATGATTATTGGGTATATAAATTTAATCAAACATTTACTTGAGTTTTCACATGTGTGATAGGTCAATGGATCCAAATATTAGTTTTCAAGGCCTAAAAACCTAATTGAGGGTTCATTAGAGAGAAAAATAGGTGGATTAAGTACAATTTCACTCAAGTTTTGGTCATGAAAATTTTTATATATCAATAATAGAATAGAGGGTACTCAAATATATGCTTAGTTTTCTATGAGAATCTGTATAATATTCTACACAAGGAGTTTTGTCTATTTTGAGGGCTATAAGGAAATAAAGGCAAGTAAGAGTCTTGGGTGTGGAATGGAGTGATAGAAAGTATTTTAAGGACTATAATGGGTTTATAAAAGTTTTATAAGGCAAGGATAGGTTATAAATGAATAAATATTGAAATCATGAAGTTGGAATCAAAATTTGAAGCATTTGATCCCAAAAAGAGCTAGTGAAAATTATATGCTTTTGAAGACAAAAGAAGTTACAAAATTTGTAGAAGAGTGTCATATAAACTCCTCAATTATGACACATTTCAATTAAACACTTTTTAACTATATTCTTCGGTGTGAATTTTTAGTCTCAAAAGGAAGGAGTTAGATTCAAGAACTCAAAATTGCCCAAGTAACCTCCTACACCAATTTGAAGAAGGACATCATTAAGCAAGTGTACACATGTTAATGAAAACATTAAGGATTATTTTCTTGATTAAGATATTACATTTAGACTACATCCATGGTTTATGACACTTGTCTATGATATTTTACACCTCTTTTCTCCGTCTCCTCACATTTTCCTATATATGCAGCCTTGTTTGGATTTGCAAACCAATGGAGTCTTGTGTTTCCTTGTATTTGACCTTCTTGTTTGTGCCTCTATGTAAGATTTTTTTATTTCACAAGTCATAGGAATTGTTATACATGGTTTGCTTAATTAGATAACTATTAATTCATCATTTTACACTATTATCACCTCTTTAATGATCATCCTAATCTCTTTAAACCTTAATATCATTCATATCAAATCATTAGTGTGATAAATATTGTGTTAAAATAACATATTCAGATTGTAACTTAGTATTTCACAGTGCATTCTTAGAAAATTGAGGACTTCATGGTTGGTGCATCACCTCTAAGTTTATTTTTTAGTTTTATCTTTCATATTTCCATTTTATAAGTCAATAAAGTAGTATATTTGTTAGTGAAGGTGTTGTACTTGGGAGCTAACCCAAAATCTAGAGGTTTGGTCCATTTGAAGGTCACCCACAACCTAGGATCAATCCCATTGCATAGCTCAAGTTGAGAGGGATTGAATCACCCTCTCAAGGGTGAAAATTTGAGATATAATAATTCCTACACATGATATAATGTTTATGAGGAATGTATTAGTTCATTTATAAAGAGAAATGTGAATATTTCACTTCATATAGAGACTTATAATGATATGCATATGGATAATATTATAGAATCCCATTTTATTCTAAATGATGTGCTTGACTCACATATTCGACATGGAATTATTATTCCAAATTTATAATTATTTTATGACCATAAGAACCCTTAAGCTCAAATTTATCCAATATTTTTATTTATAAAAAACTATGAGGATTGTGGGTCAGTGTTTCTTAAGTTTTTTATATCACATTGATTGGTGAGGCCTTAGCTTGGTACTTTACTTTACCTAGTGGGTTCCTAAATTCATTTCAATGTTTACCAGAGGCCTTCCTAGATTCATACATTTCCAAAAATGGACCTAGAACCACATATGAGAGTGTCAAATATCTTAAACAAGGTTAAAAGGAGGATATGCATGATTACAAATTTAGATTTCATTGTCATATGATTTCATGATTTATCAACCATGTGATCTTAAAATGCAACATATATTTATGAATAGTCTTATTACACCTATCAAATATAAACTACTTGTAAAAAATTAAAATCATTCACTTATCTTATTACTATTGCTACTCAACTTATAGAATAAGGATCAATTTAACTTAATCCCATACCTCACCTCTTATAAATTAAAATAATTTTAATACCCATGCACCTACCATCAAAAAATTTAATTGAGTTAAGAAAGGAATAATATATACAATGAGACCCATCTCAATTGAACCTAATTTTTTTTAAAGAATCAACACATCACACTAAAGAACTTATTACATAATAATTGGATGGATATACCTCATATTCATGAAATTAATCCAATATATAGGGCAAAGTATTAAAATTCAAGATTATTTTGTTCATAATATATGATTAGAGACCATTTAACAAATCGATGCATTATTTTGAGGAATAAAATTCATTAGCTCATCAATCAAGAAAAGATCATGTTTACTACCAAAATTCCTTAATAAAGGGTATTATTTATAAATAAAATCAACCTTGTACATATGTTTTAAAATCAATAACATTTAAGAATAATGAGAAATACCAATCCATCTCTTATAATTATTATTCAATTGGTAATGGGGAGTTCAAATAATATTAGAGACATGCATTGGTGATGTCTTCAACCTTTGAAATGATGATCTAATGCATGACACACACACACAAGGACAAATAGGGGTGCCCTTATGTCCCCCAGCATATGAATTATTAATTCACATATCATAATATGGGAATCATTAAATATATCTTTTGAAATTTCCCTTTTTGTGGCACTTTTTCTTATTTTGTTTACAAAACATTATTTTTTATTTCATATCCTGACACTTACTTATTTTGATTCTAACATGTTTTTATGACTTATTATACCAAATCATCTAAGACTTTAGATTGTTACTACATCTTGAATATCCCAATACATATGATTGATTTAGATTGAAACACTCACTTATTTAGATGTGATACCAAATTATTAGCCCATTTTCCATGCTGACTATCTCATTTCATGACTCAGGTTATCTTCACCTTTTGTATCCTAATTTTAACACTCAATGTCTCACATTTGACTATTCATAACTACCACATATGGCTTGGGAAAACCTATACAATAGTGTAATCACCTAAAAATTACCATTCATGCATTGGATGTCCACTTGAGGTTACTTTACCCTTAATATAGCACTCAACCCATCTTAAGATCCATTTTTAACCACTTTTAGTCATATGGGAGCTAAAAATAGCACATAGTCCTATAAAACACCACATGAGACCCATAATGGCACAATTCATTAGTTATTTATGTTTTTACATCCTATTAAAGGCAATTTACATCTCCCTAAGAGTATTAGGGTCAGCATATACCTATGATTAAGTCACCCACCCAAGACATTTTTATGAGAACACAATATAAACATTATTTTCACACTCTTACACCCTAGGTGGACATTATCACAAAGAAGCACACAAAATTACCTCTTCACATTGAGGGAAAACTCCCAATTCTTCCAATATTATATTGACTCATCCCATACATTAAATAATCCATCCTTATCATATGTGTTGATATCTCAAGTGGCCTCCAAGGCATCCTCTCATGCATTCAAACTTAGGCATTATAGCATTCACTTGCACTTTCACCAAGCACTTAGGTGGGATAAATACATCTAGATTGATCCTTCCTCAAAGTATCGGTATGTAGGCATCATACCCACATAGGGGAGTGGATAACACATTCAATAAATTAGACCCATTAACCCCTTTTCATGGTGTTCATTTAAACATGTACAAGCATGAAAACCTAGGGTTTTCAAAAGAAATATAAATATAGGAAAAAGTATTTATCACATAGACCTAAAATTTGGAACAGAGATAGAACATGATCTAATCTACAAAACTCAAAAACCATTCAAATAGATAAAATTATCACAAAATTAGGACATAAGTGCCATATGGTGATAATATATAATTAGGGCACTATTATCTAGGAAGCATTCTGACACATGAATCTTATTTGAGACATTTAGACTATCCTTTCACTCAATTTTTAGCCTCTAGATCATCCATCTTAGTCATTTTCTAGCTAATTTGTCATTTACATTATTTATTATTATTTTTATAAATTTCAAATTATATCAATTCTATAATAGATAAATGGATATATTTATTGCATATTTCTACCCTAATTTACTTTACTCCACTCTTTGACAACCTATAATTTACATTCACTATGTCCTAAAAGGTTAAAACATTTGGTGAACCTAACTTACTTTGAATATTGCATAAACCCTAACCCTAGATAACCCTAGGGTTTCTATTTCTATCCTTTTAAGACCCACACCTATATTTTAGATCCTTATATATTCTTATTTTTCTTTAATATAATCATGACAATCATGACATAAGATGTTTATCACTTTTTGTTGCAAAGTTTAATACTTTAATTTACATGTTTTTTTCTCTAATTTAGAATGAACTCAAAAAAGACATAAACACATGTATATATGATGTTTTTTATCCATTATAATGTATGTCATATTTCATTTTATCTCTAGCATGTTATTTTTCTCTTATGCAGAATTTAATTGAGAAACAAACCCTTACATACATTGAGGATCTATTAAATAAGCTAACAACTATGTTTCAAGTTTCAATAACATATCTTATGCACATGAAATAATCTCCTTCTCCTCCTCATCTCCATGAGGGTGGTAACTACTTTCCATCTATCTAGGTCCATGATATCATTCCTCTATGATATGAATTAATTTATACTATTATTACTAATGCCCATACTCAGCCTATCTATACCTCTCCCTTACAGGGTGTGTGCCTACATGTTCAATCAAAATCAATTAGGATTTGTACTTATGAGACTCTAAAGGATAAAATTATCAGTATGATCAAGACAATATTAGAATTATAAAATCAAAATTAGTTATTAAGTGAAAATGTCACATTATTTAAAAATCACATTACATGTACAAAGTCTCTAGAATATGCTAGCATTCATTATGTATATTCATCTACATCTAACAAAGTGGTGTCTAGTACTCTTTAATATCCAAATCATAAAGTAAAACACAATGCATCTATTATAGGTGATTAAAAAATCTTGAAAGGGTCCAATAAGATTTCAAGTGAGATATTAATGGAAATGATTGAAGCTAAGTTGATAAACCTACCTCCTCTACACCCAGTGAGCAGATCTAGATATTATTGTACATATCATAGAATACATGGGTAGCATGTCGATTCATGCTTAGCATTGAAAAGGAATATACAATAGATAATGGATATAGATGAATCAAATAGTGACATAATCCAAACAACATAGAATGATAGATATACAAATTCAAAAATGGTCAAATTTAGAAACAATACAAAAGTGGTTATCAAAGCATAACTCAGAAAAATAAAAGGTTCACAAAGCACAATTAGAGAAAGAAATAGTATAAAAATCATATGTAAAACAAGTAAAATATGTAAATCTACCTCTCTAAAATGAGGCTCAAATTTAAAAGCAGTATGGATTTGGTCAAAAATATCTAAAATAGTTTGATTATCATGATCAAGGTTTGGGAAAGCAAGCCTAAGGCATCACTACTCCTATTCTAGTAGTTGATAATTTTGGTCAACAAGGTTTGGGATTTATTGGAAATCCTAAGTCAAATCATTCATAGATATATTTTATCAAGGTAACAAGTCTAGATACACAATAAATGTTAGAGAAAGAGCAAGAACTTATGTTGAAAATTAAAAATCATGTGAAGCCAACAAGCATTCTAAAAAAAGGATTTCTAGTAAAAGAGCCTCCACAACACCATATGCCTAAAATAAGCACAATTTCAAAGGAAAAAATCATAATCAATATTCCAAAGAGTAATTCAAAAAGGTCAACTCCATAGTATGAGGAAATTACCTTTAGTATTCCAAGTTATTATGATTATTATGATATTGATGATGAACAATACCTAGATTCATATAGTAAAACCATTAAACTATAGCATATAAATCATACTGCATGAGAGATTATCATTCCTATTTTTGACACAGGCCATAGTGATAGTGAGTCTCCCATGAGACTCATCAATTAGTATTATTTTTTCCTTCTTGTACATGCTTTCCTTCTCTCTTGATCCTTGTATATAGTTTCATTTTCATGTTACTTTTACATAACTTATATCCATAAAATAAATAAATAAATATAATGTGTCAAAAACACAAAACCATTCAAATATTTACTCATAAAACATAAAATTATAGATTGTGTGCATTTTCATGTTTACACCTCTTACCTTTGCCAGACACTACATATGTTAGATATCTTAGTATAGTAAGTTTTATCATATATACATTTTTCACTTGTTCTTATCAAGTGCTTGCATATTACCTACAGCATGTCTACAATACTGATATAGATTTTATATTAACTACCCACTAGGGGAATATACATTGATACATGGGTTCTTCATTTGACACATTCTCCCATTTGGGGGCACCCTATACATAGTTTCAATTACCAGGTTCCATATTTCTATACTCTACATCATAGATTTAGCATTGCTATATCTTTTTATTGATCATGATATACTTACTCAAATTTTGGCCAACTACTATTACTTTAGACTCAATATATGTATATCTTGGTTGTTCCATAGATTTATATTACATGTTCATGCATACTTTCATTTATATATTTCTTATTTTAGAATTTATTGTATTTATATGCTTATTCTATTTGAGGGAATTTAAATATGCCATTGCTATTTGGCTCTACACCACTTATTTTCGCAATATGTATTCTTTAGATATGTGTACATGTCCTTATGTGTGCCTTCTTTATTATGCATGTGGACATTTGGACATGTCCTTCTTTGTGGATCTAAGCCAACTTATTTATTTCTTGCATATGTGGACATTTGAACATGTCCTTATATGTCTTGTTTTCTCAAATTTAGTGACATGTGCCCATGTCCCTTGTATTGTGGCCCCTTCACCTACTTTATGTGCATTATGTGTGTTATATGTATGCATTCTTGTATACGTTATGGCCATGATAATTTTCTATTGCTTGTTACATAATCCATTTTTATATTCCATGAGGGACCTCATGCATCTCCCTTTCCTACTTGGGTGTTGTGATGGACATCATGCCCCATCCCCCTAGGTAGCTACTCAGTTATTACGTAGATTTATTCTTATATACATTATTATATCTATCTTGACAACCTTATGAGTGTTAGACATAACATACATTGTATATTTAAAACTTAGACTCATATTATCTTACATTCTAATGTTATGTATGCACATTATATTGGATTATTACACATATATCATATATGTTATGGCTAAAACACATCTTTCAGAGATTTTTATTTTGAGGATAGTTCTTGCACATGTTCAATAACTCCCCTCAAAAGAGAGGGCATTCACAAGGGTTTGTCACAGAGATTAGGCTACTAGAATGCATTCAAAATACATTTTTAGCACATAGTCTTAGATTACATAAATCATACTTAGGTAAACATAGTGGAAAATGGTGACATAGATATCAGTATAGTTGCATAGAAATCAAAATAGATAGAAATTAGCACCCAAATTAGGAAACTAGTGCCATATGGTACTATTATCTAAGATATGATGTTTCTATCTAGTAGCCTAAACTTTATAAAAATATAGATTGGTTAGAAAAGTATAGTAGGTATAATCTAGGTTTGTATAGGTTCACTTATAGATTTACTAATTTTTCCCAGTTTATCTTAGATTACTAATAGTTTAGCTTGGATTCATACTAGTTTTCTTAGATTAGGAGAATTATGCATGGCATGATCATTCCCATTTATAGTTTAGATACTTAGATATAAATTTTTATAAGTCAATCTAGAACCCATATGCTTAGATACCATATTTAGGGGCATGTGCATGGCACATTATTTCCATTTTCTCACTTACACACTGATTAATCAAATGGAATGACAAATTCCATGCCATTATCTATGTTTTATACATATTACATCATATTCCATGTTACACACCAATTTCATGCCTTACTCTATTTTTAGTGGTTAGCATCCTCGAATGGCCCAAAGTTGCCTAATATACCTTAATGGTAGTAGAGTCGACATTTATAATTAAATATTTCTAGTTAGAAATTCCTAATTACATAATTAAATTTTAATTTCATATAAATCTACTACACATGGATGTGCAATGATGGAGTCATAGTATACTTGAGTTCTTGAGACACCTATATGAGAGGGTTGGACACATCATCAGTCTAATCCAAGATATTCATAGGTCATGATCTACCAAGCAGAGGTGGGTAATGATGGAGTCAAAATTGGATTGGTTTCTTGAGCCACCCACACATGAGGATTGAGAAATCCATCATCTTAGTGCAATCTATTCACTAATTGATCACTATATATACACACACACAATTTATCACCAGGTTTATGCATTAATTCATGTACCCAATGAGGTGTATGCATGTTTTTCCTCTCTCTTATCCCTTTACATAGTTTTACTTAGTTTTGTCTTTGTTTAATATCTCTTAAGTAGTTTGTGATCTATGCACATTTTATTTGTATTATATGCATTAGATCATGATTCACATACTCAAATCTAGACTCATAGGCTTTGCCTCTTAAGTAAGTCTAGGTACGCTTATTTTTCCTTTATCCTAGTCATTTCACTTTCTTGCATTTATAAAATATAAAAGGGGGAAAATTTAATCACATAAAAATGACCATTCATGTCTTGGATGTCCACTTGAGGCCACTTTACCCTTAGTATAACACTTGACCCATCTTAGGGGACTTTTTAATCCATATTTAGTCACATATTAGCTTAAAATAGCATGTAATATTATAAAACACCACATAAGACCCATAATGGCATAATTCATTAGTGATTTTGGTCCATAAACCCTCTAAAAAAGTAATTTAAATCTCTCTAAGAGGATTAGGGTCAGCCTAGACTTCTTTTTAAGTCACCCTCTATAATCACCCAAAAGTGGTAATTGGATGCTAAGAGTGTTTCTTGAGTTAACCTATCCCTAGGCTGACCATAAACCTCTCCTTATAAATTAAACTTACATTTCCAATTATTTAGCAAACCATAGTAACCTAAAACTAGTATAACATACCTTCTTGTGAGACTAGCAAGCCTCTTATGTAAGCTAACAAAGAACCAGTATAAACAAGTCCATGTCATATAAGGTATAGACTAATCGATGCGAGAAGTCTACTTATGAAAGTTGATTATAGCATCCAAAATTATTTTTGCCTTAATTCTAATTTTGATAATGGGTTATTTGATTGGGAAACTAATTGATGTGAGAAGATTCCCATAAATTTCTATGCTTTGATAAATGCTTAATGTAACCATCCTTCAAGGGAGTGGTCTAAGTTTATGAGATTTTTTAAATTATTTTTTATAGTTTCCTTCAGGGGAGCAATCTACATTACATTGAGCAATTTTGATTGATTTGGGAAATTGTCCTTCAAGGGAGCAGTCTATGAATGCTTGGAATGAACCATAGAATATATGATTTTTTTGCTTTTGTTTTGATTTTTTTATTTGTTTTGTTTTTTATATTGACATGGATTTGATTATATAGGATTTAAAAGGTCCACCTTTATGAAGGTATAACTAGAGCACAAGAAGGTTGATGATGGACAAAAGAGGTTTAAGTGACAAAGACCATGGGAATCCATCCTATAAAGGGATCAAAAGTACCATGAGAATAATGCCATGGGTAGATCCATGGTACCCATATTCAAGATTAGGCAAAGGCTATGACATTTTAATCACATGATTCAAGCTTTAATTAGTTGTCCTTAAAATAAAGAGGCAAATTTTGGTGAAAATAAGGGATGAACTTAAGTTAGAAAAAAGGTGAGTTTGATCATGTTTAATAAAATAAAGGATGCATATGCAAAGAATTGAGGGGCTTAGGTTCCAATTTCATTTTAAGAGAGGATAACTAGTAAGATCCTAATCTATACTTGTGCATTATGATATAAGGTCCAAGATAATTAAAATTAAACTTACCCCTACTTACTTTTCTCCATATTAGTGACATGTTTATTTTCCTTTAAAATGAGATCTCTGATATTGAATTCTTGCACTTGAATGTGATTATTATAAGCATAATTGATTCTCTCTTGATAGACATGAAGATAGCTAAGCATAATTAAATGATGTTCATCAAGTAGCTCAAGTTGGGCTAAACATTTTTTATGATAATCTCCTTCAAAAATGAGAACTTGCAGGGCTACGTGAAGAGAAAGAATTTTGACCTCAATAGGCAAGATATACTCTATTTCCAACACAAGAGAGAAATGGGTATAACCCATAGGGGTTCAAATTCTAGTATGATATGCCCATACGGTGAAGGAGATGTGTAAATGCTAATCTTGACTAGATATACTAACCATTTTAGTTATCATGTTTTTGAGGGTTTTATTAGAATATTTAGCTTGTCCATTTTCTTATGTATGATAAGGTGATGAGAAACTTAACTTGATATCAAATGTGTCATAAAGACCTTGGACTTGTTTTTTCTTAAAATATTTACCATTATCAGTGATATTTTTTTGTAGAACACTAAAATGACTGATTATCGGATGGTTGACAAAATTGATAATATTTTTTTTGGTTGAGATGATAAGAATAACCTCTACCCATTTGGTGAAATATTATATTGTAGTGATGATATAATGATGTCACTATGAATAATGAGGTCAATTTCACCAATAAGATCAGACCCCATTACGAGAAGGGCCATAAATATTTAGATACTTAGAGACAATGGTTAGGTGCATGATATATGTTGGCATGTTGTTGGAATTTAACACACTTCTTCACATAGTCACAAAAATCCTAGTTAAGTGTGGGCCAATAATATAAAATTTTAAGGATGCATTTAGTGATGGCTAGGCCACTAAAGTGTCTTACATAGATCCCATCATGCATTTCCTTAATAACATGAGAGATTTCATGGATATGTAGGAAATGGAAAAGAAGGTCATCAAATAAATGTTTATAAAGGACTCCCCTAATATGGTGTAATGAAGGTTCCCTACATGAATTCTCTTTGACCATTCCTAGAAATATTGGAAGGGATGATGGTAAGGTTGAGATAGCCAAATATCTGCTTATACCAAAGATCAGGTTGGGCCTCCTCTACATTAAATATGGTTAGAGAGTCTAATTAGATATAAAAATGTTGGGTAAGATGATGGATAATGATAGATAGATTAGATTTAGTAGGTGTATATGGGATCTAGGAAGTGAGATAAGCCATCGTATCGATAAACTTATTTATAGACCATAGAGTGGTTTGGATGTGGTAGTGTTTGAACGATGTTAAGACTAAATCAACTAATTGTTTGTACTATTGAAATATATCATTCTTACATTGATAAAACCCATTTATTTGGTTAAACATGAGTGGGAGTTACCAAAGATTATAATTATTTTAACTCTTAAGGCTAATAAGTTTAGAAACCTATCACCAAGGCTTTATACTCGGCCATAGTATTGCTATAATAAAAATCTAGCTTAAAGGATAAAGGAAGTAACTTAGCATCAAGGGGAATAAGAATGATACCAGATCCCCCACCACATTAACATTTTTATCCATTGAATAACATGGTCATTTTATAGGTGATATCTTCTTTAGAAAGGGTGGTGATGAACTCATCAGGAAACTCCAGGGAGGATGGTTGGTTATCTGCTAAGGGTGATTCAGCCAATTAGTTGATGATGACTTGCCCTTTTCTTGACTTCTACTAATGGAAATAAAGGTCAAACTCAGTTAAGATTATGAGCCACTTATCCATTCATTATTTTTGGTATGGCTTAAAGTGCATATACTTGAGTGGGTTAGTATTGGTTATGACATCGGTATTTTGGTTGAGGAGTTAATAGCAAAGTTTTGAGTCAAAGAAGACTAGTGCAAGGTAAATTTTATTGATATGGGTGTATCAAGTCTCATACTCTATAAGCATATGAATTATGTTTTAGATATCTTGCTCTTTATGTTGCTCGTTCCAATGTGCTAGAATTTCCCCTAAGGAGTGGTCAGTGGTGGAAATGTAAAGGTAAAAAGGTTGATCTTCCTTGGGAGGAATGAGGATGGGTGGAGATAAAAGGTACTCTTTAAGTGAATAAAAGTCCTTTTGATAGTATTTATTCCATTTAAAAGATACAACCTTTTTCATAAGGTGGTGGAAAGGTTGGCATCATTTTGAGAGCTCAGAGATAAAGAGATGAATGGATTAAATCTTCCCTTACAAGCTATAGAGTTGCTTGAGGTGGGTGAGAGGAGGCATGTGAAGGACTGATTTTATTTTGATGGGATAGACTTCAATTACTTGAAGGGAGATGATAAATCCAAGTATATTTTTCTAATAACACCCCAAAAATACACTTATTGGGGTTAAGGAAAACATGGTAATGGATGAGGCATTCAAAGATAATCTTAAGAATGACCAAATGATCTTTACAACATTTGGATTTCCCAAGAAGGTCATCAACATAGTCTTCTATGATTTTGTGAATAATTTCATGGAAGATGTAGGTCATAACACACTGATAGGTTGCACCAACATTCTTTAAATTAAAAGGCATGACCCTATAGCAAAAAGTTACCTAGGGGGTGATAAAGGTAGTTTTGTGTTGATCTTCAGGGGTAATTAAGATCTAATTATAATGTGAGAATCCATCTATAAGAGATAGAATCTTATGGCTAGCTATAAGATCAACAAGTTGGTCAATGCTTGGTAAAGGGAAGTCATCTTTTAGAAAATTAAGGTCAAGGTCATGACAGTCTACATAAATTTGAATTACCCCTATTGCTTTGGTGATAGGGATGACATTAGAGACCCACTGGGGATAATCAATGGGTTAAATGAAATTTATGGATAGGAGGTGTTGAAGTTATTCTTTAATGAGAAGGGCTATACGAGGGTGTATCTAATGAATTTTTTGCCTAACTAGTTTGGCATCATGATTGGTGACTATATTATGGGAGGTGATGGAAGGGTTTATTCCTATCATGTCATTATAAGACCAAGCAAATGATATGTTGTGGTCTTGTAAGAAGGAGGGGAAATCTTGAAGCTCCTCATAATTTAGTGATTGGCTAATTTTGATAATTTGCAAGTTATTCAAAGTATCTAAGTTGATATCCATGGTGTATTTATTCAACATGGTTAAAGTCTTAGGAGGAAGGGACTTGTGGATAGAAGAATCTTCTGCACTAAGATAGGTAAGAATGGAATTGTCATCTTGACACCAAATGATATTAGTGGTAGCAGAGTCATCTCTAACCATCTCAGGATGAGTTAGAGGAATGGTTATGGTCTTCTTGTCCTTTTTATAAGTCAAGGGTCCAAGGCTAATCATGTTGATGAAAAAAAAATTAGGGGGGATGATGTCAAAATCCTTAGATGTTGATGGTGGCGTAAATGGTGAGGATGGGATTTATTCATTAATAATAGTAATTGGAGGTGAGTCTATTGGCTCTTTAGGTGGAGTGAAACTGAGACCAAATATTTCATGAGGTTTTTGAGTTTTATATGGAGGTAACTCGTGTGGTTCATACTCATAATTCCCTAGACTAAATCGCTTCTAAGCACACCTATGGAGGTATGTCTTAGCAAACTTTGGTTTATCCAAGTATGATAAATTAGTTGTGAATGGTTGAGGAGAAGAGGAGGTCAAGGAAGTGGAAATTGGTTGATTAAGTCCCCATAAATAAGGTTAATTTTGAGATTAGGAAGCCCAAAATAAATAGTGGTTCTAGTATTAGGGTCATAACTGGGGTTCTGGTCAAGGTTTCTACACTCTTGGTGAGTAGGGAATGCATCCAAGTCTAAGAGGTGGTATTCCCTATGTGAGATATGTTGGAATGTGGATTTCAAGGGGTCCTTCATAGAGATTTAGGTAGGAGAAATAGATGAGCTAGCTAAGGATTAGTTGGTGGAAGAGGTGGAATCATCATTGGTTGATGAAGAATTAGTAGTGGGAAGGAGGAGAACATCATTTGGATAGTATGTCATGTTGCATTATCTAAAATGACATGGGTCACCTTGTATGGTACCACTTGACCCTCATGCTCAAATTTGATGCACCAATATAGGGTGGATGGTACATAATTCATGAAATGGATCCAAGGTCATCCAAGTAGAACATTTTATAAAAATTAACTTTCTACTACGTAAAAGAGCTCAAGAAGTGTGTGAGGTCCTAGACAAATGTGGAGGATGAAAGTGCCTAGAGTTATTTCCATAGTGTCATTAAAAGAATGGAGTACCATTATGGTTCTAGCTATGATGCTCTCTTTCAATTTTAACTGATCATAGGTGTGGGAGGAGATAATGTTGATGTTATCCCCCCATAAATAATAACTTTCTTGATGTGGGTTTGGTTGATGTATGTAGTGATGAAGAGGGGAATATCTAGATCCTAGGGATGAACAAAGGGTAGTTTTGAATCTTTAAAGGTAACTAGGGTGGAAAGTTGGAGGGTTATCACAAAGGTTGCTAGAGGTTATGGATATTTTGGTTGGACCTCTATGGACTACAAAGATTATATCATTATATGGAAGTGATGGGGAGAGGTATTGATTAGTTCAAATAAACTCATCTTCACTGGTGTTTAGTGAAGTTGCTTTAGAACCACTCTTTGTATTGAATTTGAAGGGTTAGATTTAGAGGTAACCAAGATGGATATCTTGGGTTTGGGAAAATGTTTGGGTGTTTGGGTTTGGTTGAGAATTTATGTGGTAGAAGGAGGGTGTGTCCATAGAATGGACATACTTGACTTCACCTTATCCTTTTGTTAGACTTGCGATCATGTGACCACATGGATGGTATGGTTTTGGGGAAGAGTTGGGATAGAGTACTGCTTAGGTTCCTCCTCACTCTTAGATGAGAGTGCATGAATAGGTAGGTTTGTGGTGGTTTTCTATGGTTCTTTGAGTGGCTATGGAGTTATAGGTGGCTCTTCTAACAATATGTCATTGTTAGCATATACCTAGTGCCTTAGGACTTAGAGAGCTTTACATTTATCCATATCATGTCTTGGCTTTATATGGTATGATAAAATTATATTGTCATAAAACTATTATGGCTTAATATTGAGTGGTTCAAATAATTTTATGGGAAGCAAATTCAAGAAATAAGCTTGCAATAATCTCTACAAGATGGTTGAGCAAGACTCGGGCAAAGGTGGCCAGGATGTTGGAATTCTAGTTTTCAATTTTGGGGTGGAATCCTTCTTAGGAGTAGGCTTAGTAGTAGTAATTTTGGGTGGTGGATTATTCTTGGTGGTTGGTATTTTAAAGGTATAAATTTTAGAAGTAGTAGGCTTGGTAGTGGGTGATTTAAAAATAGGAGGTTTAGAAGTAGGATGCTTGGTAGTGGAGGGTTTGGAGATCAAGGCTACAAATAGAACAGGTAGGGGGTATCTAGAAGAGGAGGTTGGGTTTATTTTATATTTTGGGGACATGTTTTCTTATTGAAAGGATGAGGTCCTAGGATGGAAAAAAAATGTTGTCCCAAAAAGAAAGGCAAGGTAGAAATAAGTGGCAAGGTTCTGGCTTTCAAGATCTTAGGTGGCTCTTCCTTTTTGGTTAGCTTGTCTTGGGGTTTCTTTGGTGGGTTGGGTGGTGCTAAATCAAAACTTAAAGGGGGTAGAATAAGGTTTTAATTAGGTATTATGCCTAGGTTTTTGATGGGATTGGCTAGGATGGGAGAAGGTGGTTGGGCTATTTTAGGTGGAGTTGGTTTGGTTGGTTCAATTATGGCTTGAGGGGTAGAGGTTTATAGTGGTTTGGTTGAGATGATGGTGGGTTTATAATGGAATAATAATGTTGGATTGATAATGGAATGGTCAGGGGATCTTGATTGGTTGGGTAAAGAAGCCTAAGATAGTACCAAAATATGGCATAATCTGCATTGGGTTGGGATAGGTACTCCAAGTTTTGAACTAGTATAGAGAAAGGTTTATAGATAGGTTTGGTCCCTTAAATATTGGTCTCAAAGGATAAACCCATAGGTGGAGAGAGAGGAGTGGTTACCTTATCTTTTTCCTCAATCAAAGGCTCAAATGTTTGGGAAGGTGAGTCTTCTATGGGAGAAGTAGGTAGAGTGGCCTCTTCCTTATGAATGCTTTACAAAGGAAGAGTGGATTAATGTATGATGAAAGAGAAGGATATGGTGGTAATGGTTACTTCTTTTGGTATGTCTTCCAAAGGAGAGGTTGGTAGCTCCACTACCTTGATAAGTGGAGAAAGGGGAATGGTTGTTTCCTTTATTTCAATTTCCAAAGGAATAGAAGGTGACTCTAGTACCTCAATAAGTGGAGGGGAAGGAAAGGTGCTTTGGGAAATGGTTTCTTAAACAATGAGTTCACTAAGAACCACATTAACGATATGGACCTCATGGTTGTGAGAAGATCCTGCTATATTTTTTTCATTATTTGCAAAAGGGGCATAGTTAGGGAATGGCTATCTAAAGATGTCAAGTGATTTATTGAGGTGTGTTGGGGTTATCCAACACAAGTTACCCCTTGTCAATCATATTTTGGATAATGTTTTTGATATTATTTCACCTACTAACATCGTGCCCAATGACATGGTGAAAGGCACACAAGTTATTCTCCTTATACTAATTAGGTAAAGGACAAGAAGAATCTAAATATTATGGAGGCTTGATAGGTGGGGGTTGTATGATATTTTATTCTAACAACTTTTCCAAGATCAAAACATATAATTCACCTAGTGGAGTAAATTTATTTTGGTTGTCATAGTTTTGGTTTCTATTGTTTTGATTAGAGGAATTGGAAGAGTTGGGTTGGTTAAAAACCAATAGAGGAGTGGTTTAAGGGAGAATTGCATTCATAGTTCCCTTGTTTTTGGTGTTAGTGTTGGTTTGATTATTAGGTTTAGAGGGGGAAGCCTCATTTGATTTTAAAGTGGAATTCTTGTTTCTCAATTTTAACTTACCCTCATCAATGGCTCTATTCTCTAACTTTTGTTCCATGGTGAAAACTTCATCAAAGGTCCTAAATGTTTGAACCCATAAAGTTGAGGAAATGTATTTGGCACAAGCCTAAGAACAAATCTCAATCATCTTGGGTTGGGGAAAAGAGAAAGAAAGTTGATTTATCAAACATCTCCAATGGGCTATAAAGTTAATAATGGACTTGTCATCAAATTACCAGATGGATTAAAGATCGGTGATGGAATCTTTCTTAGAGATGTTTATGGAAAAGTGATCTAAGAAGGTTTGAGCTAGTTGGGAAAAAGAAAAGAGAGAGTGATTGGTAATAGCACTGTACTAGTCTAGCACCAGACCTGATAGAGACATGGGAAAGGTGTGAAGAAGGAGAGCATCATCATAGGAAATCAAATATCAAGAGTGTCTAAATGGTCTCAAATGTTGTTTAGGGTCTTCCTTGCTCTAAAATTTTGAGAATTTTAGAAGCTCCCATTGAGGAAGATAAGGTTGAATGGGGATGGATGGGTGAATAGGTTCATTACATATTTGGTTGTATGATAAGAGGTTATGGGTGCCAAAAATAGATGACTCTAAAGTGGTCATTTTGTCCATTAACATATTAACAAGATCCATTTGTGTTTGTAAACCCTTATAGTTGTATGGAAGATTATGTTGGGTTTGGGTAGGTGTGATATAAAGATAGCTAGTGGGAGGTTGGGAGGTTGTCACATATTGGTGTGTGGACATGGGTGGCTGGGAGGTAATCATGAATGGGTAGGTGGACATAGGAGGTTGGGTAGAGGATGGATCCATATACCCCTGTGGGTTTAATATATAGCTAGGCTTGGGTGAAATAAGAACTTGTTGAAGAATTGGCAAGGGTTAGGTTAGAGGTATGGTTGGGTTGTTAGGTTGAGGATGGGTAGTAATCTTGTTACTAATGGGTGGAAGGTTAGAAGGTATGGGAAACACCAAGCACTAGAATGGAGTGGAGGTAGGTGGGTTGGAAACAATAGGAAGGGTGGTAACATTAGTAAAGGCTACTCCCATGGTAATCAAAGTACTGATGCCCAAATATTGGGTTGCTCCTATAATAGAAGGATTGTTGGTTGGGGTAGAAGGTGTTTGGGTGTTGGTTGGTTGGGTGGGTTGGTTTTGGATGGTGGTATTGGTAGGATTATTTATATAAGATGATTATTAGGTGACTAAGGGTTGGGTGGAAATGGTGGCAATAGAGGTTCTGCCTATAAGGTGGGATGGAATACCATAGGGTGGCTCAATATTTAGAACTAAAGCAGGGGTAGGGTGGGATATGGTGTTAAGGTAATGTTGGAGGGCTATGGGGTTGTTATCCAGAAAGGTGGAAAATATGTATCACCTTGGGTAACAATTTGAAAGATATTAAGACTTCCATAAATATGGGGATAACTCTTTACATCTGAGACATACTTCATGGATGAAGGAGAAGAGGAAGATGGATGATTAGGAGGTGGATCCTAATTTTTTTAGTTTTTTAGTTGTTTCCTAGTTAAAACCATGTAAATGGGGAAAAATGAAGATATAAATGATATCAAAACTCAAAAGAGAATCAATCAAAATAAAAATATCAAAAGGAAAATAATGTATACACTAATGTGCATTAAAATCCTAAGATACTTTGTTATCTCTCTCTAATCTTATGCCTCAATTTTAAAGAAGTTATGAAGACCAACTTGAGCTTGTAGATTAGGTACTAAAATAAGATATCTAAGGATGGTTTTAGGTAGTTAAAGTCTCTCAATATATATACTAGAACTTGGTATGTGACTTAATATTGGGGCCTACCCCTCACTTCACACACCACAACAATAAGGATGTCGGGTGCATAGCCAAAATATAATGAGTTGCTAGAGATTATACTCATCCAATGAACTGAGTTGGTTCTCCTTTTTGTGGTGAAATCTAAGTAGGATAGTTGAGGTAAGGTGACCACTAGGTGATGAAATCCAAGTCGGGCCTTATGTAAATATCATGATGTTTAATTGGATGTGTGGTTTGGTCATGTGCATGTGGAGAGAAATGAGACTATGATTTATTTACTTGATTAAATTTAAGCTATGTGAGCTAATAAATTCAATAAAATAATGTATGTAGTTATTTTTTAGCCCATAATGAAATTTTGATTTCATTGTATGAGCATAAAATAAGAAGAAAAGCACCTAGATGCAAACTATGAACCTAAGAAGAGACTTATGGGTCCCACCAGGCATGCCAAAATGTTTCACTAAAATTTTAATTTTTTTCTTTTAGAAAGAAAGTTGTTAAACTTGAAATAAGGGTGAGGTTGTTAGAACCCGATATGTTGTGCACGCATTGATCCAGATGATTGTGGAGAATCCTCTTTGTCTGAGGAGGAATGACCTATAGATAAGAAATCACTAAAGAAATGGTTGATTAGTTAGATATTAGGATGGATTACCTAGCATGATATAGATCCAAGAAGCACAAGCTTCCATAGAGGTTGTCAATCTAGACTTTTAAACAATTAAGTTATGAAACTAAAAGATAAATTGCTTACATAAATAACATAGGATACTAAAATGAAATACAATAAATGATTGAGAAGAAATAAGTGTTTTTGACTAATTATAACAATAAATGATTAGATATTAATGATAAATAAATTAACTATGATTCATAAAGTTGAGTGATCCTCTATGATAAGACAAAAACTCAAAAAATGGGTTTTGGTCAGGGTTTGATGGGTCAAATAAGCCTATTGTTAAAAATGATAGACAAAGACCATTGATGGTTGGGTTAAAATCATTAATGGTTGGGAAACTATCAATGGTTAATGACCATCAGTGGTTAGGGTCAAAACCATTAGTGATTAGGAAACCATCAATGGTTACTATGGGATGTACTTTAGGAAAAGAAGTTTGGTATAGGAGGTGAGCTTGGGTTGGCTACTAGATGTGAGATAGAGGTTAGTATTCAAAGACACAAGGAATGAGACACAAAAACTAATTAATTAATCCTATTAAGGAACAAATACTTATCTTTTTTTTACTAGTCTAAATAATGTTGAGGTTAGCTGAAAGCTTGTTGCAGCTCCTGGAGTAATTCTGTTAGAGTGATGATACTTTGGTTGTTGATTGTGTTGTTCCCAAAATCCGTCACTTGTTTTTTGGGATAACATATCAACTATTTTGGTCTTACAGAACAAAATTCTCTCTTCCCTTCTCAAAAAATGTTCTGAGTATTCAAATTCTTCAATTATTCAAATCTTCTTAGCTAGAGAACTCGCAGGTTCAACAGGCAAGCTTTCTCAGAAAGAAGTTCCAACACTTAGGCATTTTCAAGGCTGGTTCAATGCCAAAGTTTGATCAAAAGACTTAGCAATGGGCTTCAAAAAAATGGAATGAACCATTTACCCATTGAACCATTGAACCCTACTTCAAAGGTTTAAAGGTTCAATGAGTTCAAAGGTTTAAAAAAGAGTTAAGCGCTCAACAAGTTCAAAGAAGTTCAACCACTTCAAAGGGTTCAATGAGTTCAAAGACTTCAGCAAGTTCTAAAGTTCAATAATTTTAGTGGACTTAAAGAAGAGAAGGCTTCAAAGAGTGAAGGTTTAACCGTTGAACCTTGAACCAAAATAGTTCAATGGGTTCAAAGGTTCAACGATTTCAATAAGATCAAAAGACTTAAAGAAAAGAAGACTTCGAAGAAGAAAGATTGAACCGTTGAATCATTGAACCTTAAACCAAAAGACTTCAAAGTTCAAAGGTTCAACGATTTCAATAAAGTTTGAAAGACTTAGAGGAATAAAGGATTCAAAGAAAGAGAATGAACCGTTGAACTTTGAACTAAAATGGTTCAAGGTTCAAAGGTTCAATAAAGTTCAAAAGACTTGGAGAATAAAAGGATTCAAAGAAAAAGGATGAACTATTGAACTGTTGAACTTTGAGCTAAAATGGTTCATAGGTTCAAATGGTTCAAATATTTCAACTAGTTCAAGAAGTTTAAAGGTTCAAGGAAGCGGAAGATTCTAAAGACAAGTTTGAAGAAATGGTTCAACTGATTGAACCAAGGAACCGATTGAACCAAGGAACTGATTGAACCAAGGAACCGATTGAACCAAGGACCCAATTAAACCAAGAAGCCAATTAAACCAAGGAGCTAATAGGACCATCTAAACCATTGAACTAATGCACTCTCATGGTTTAAAGGTTCAAGGTTCAAAGTAGTTAAAGTGACCAGTGACCAATGACGTCCCCCCAAATGTCAAATTTAAGGTAAAAAAATATTCGTTGATTTTCAAATATGGCATGGAACCTTAAAAAAAACTCAATGACCAGCTGAAGAGATAGCTTGAGAGCTTAGATCATGAGAAAAGGGCAAAATACAATAAAGAAAGAGGGAATGATGCAAAAAGACTAGAAATATCTGCGTAGGAGTTATTTCTAGTTGGTGAAACAATCCACCAGGTGGGCATCAGAGAGCGCAAGCACTCAAGGACATGGCTTATTTTTCTCCATCAAGTAAAGGTGAAGTGGATATCTATACAAATATCAGGAAGAGGACCAGGCAGCGTATACTTTGGAGGAGACATTTGAGATGAATTGACATGCCACAGTTAAGGTCGATGCCCTGTTCCAGCATGGCCCCTTGACAGAACTAAAAATGCTTTCAAGGCATTGAATGCAGCATGGAAAATTTTGTGAAACAAAGTGCCAAGTCTTTCTTGGCTACTATATATTGTAATCTCTTATTTTATGCAAGTGAGATCTCTCTATTATAGAAGCAAAACTCTACCCAAATTGAAAGGCATTTCTTGAGACTTTGAGCTCAGATTGATAATCATATTTCTTTATTTGAATGAGAAAACAAATGACCTTTTATAATTTATGCTAGAATAGCTTGTGTTATTTATAAAAAAATTCTTATGTCTATTTCCTAGAAGCATTCTTGTCCATTTAATTTAACAAGTAGAATTAGTGGAAATAATCACAAAGGTGTCCTGAAGCTGACTATGGAGAGACTTTGTGCTACCATAATTGTCTTTAACATGTTTGTTTTCTATTTATGTGTAAAGGATATTAGTATGACTTTGTGGCCCCATTTTCCTTCATATAGTTCACTCTTTGGTAGTTGAGGTGGAGACTTTTTGCTACACTTCACCCTGTTGTGTTTCTACATCCAGTTACTATTACTACCAGGAAGGAATCTGGCTATTGACTGAATATTACTTCTAAAAGAAGAGAAGTACCTTTAGTAATTACCCAAGATTTCTCCTTTGATCTGTGAACATCATCTTTAAAAAAAAAGAGATAGATGGTGTTATCCTATCCTGAGTGTTATTTTCAACTTATATATATAGTATATATTAATATATCATAGTTATAGGGAACTTCCCCTTGATGAGAGGAGAGATTTGTCCCCTTTTGATGTGGTTAACCTACACATTTGGCTGATAAATATCCTTATTCTATGGTTGAAACACCTATTTTTCCAATCAGTTAGTTGGTGACAAAATATTCACCCAGCAATTTTTAGTGACTCCACTAGGGACACAATAATTTTGCACAATTTGAAGCCTCAAGCTTCAGATTGAAGCATCACCTATATCTTATCTATTATCATTATAGCCTTATCAATTTCCATTATATACTCTGAGTTTCAAAACCAGAGACGTTGGAGATCAAGCATTTCATTTCAAAAGTCAATTCTTTGGCAACTCCACACCAACTGGGGAAGAATGATCAGTTTGGAGCCGCCTCAAGCTCTAAGCTGAAGCAGTGCCAATTCTTTTCCATTTTTACTTTACAATCTAGTAGCTCCATAGTATACAAGAAGCTAGAGATCTATATTTATTATTGACCTTGTATTCGAGTTGGTATAGCAAATTAATTTTGACCTATTTCCTTCAACATCTCACCTTTAGTGAAATAAGAGTTTTTCTCTTACAAAATTAGGTCTCCATTACCAGAAAAAGCATCTATTTCTACTATTAGTAGAGATTTTTAAATAAATACCCCTCAAACATTTGTTATCCCTCCCTTCAGTAGTTAAATCATGGCAGTTCAAGGCCCTTGAGGTAACTCTTTTGGTCCACTTAATCTAACTCCACCTCTACATGAGCTACCTCACAGTTCAAGGAAGAATTTCCCTAAATTCTTTGGTGATGGGAGAGTCCATCCTGATGAACATATTGCAGCCTTCAACATAGCCTATGATGTGATAGGTGTGGAGTATGAAGACATAGCAGTCAGGCTATTCATGAAAATATTGCAAGGTCCTGTTGCAGACTAGTTTTATCATCTATGAGCCCAGACCGTGACTGACTGGAACACCCTTAAAGCCAAATTTGAAGCTAGGTTCAAGCCTACAGAAGATGCACATGCCCTGCTGGCCTAGCTCACATAGATGAAGAAAGATCCCCATGAAGTTATGAGGGACTTCATCACCAAATTTGACAAGCTGAGGAATAAGATTCCTATAATTGCTCAACCAACAACTGAGAATCTCAAATGCTTCTTCATCAACTCTCAGCTGCCTGAAGTGAGTTTTCTTCTGAGACGTGCTAGCTATATAGACCTTGCTACTACTCAGAATTTGTCTACTGAGGTGGAAGATGATCTCATCTTGGTGGGGAAGATAAGGAGAGATCCTAATAGAGGTAAATCTTCTTCATCCTCTAAATATCCATCTATAGGTACCACTGATCCAATGGTGCAAAAGCTAGAAAATGAGTTGCTAGCTCTTAGAAAGCAAATGGCATAAGGGATGTCTACCCCTCCTTCATATAGAGATATACCAAGGAGGACATTTCCTAATTAGTCATACCAAGGCAATGCTACTAGGAATCAAGGGCAGCGAAATCATCTTCTTCCACCTCAGGGGAAGCTTGCCATTGAAGCACCTCCAACCAATTCAGTAATTAGATATCTTGAGATAAAATCTAATTTCTCTTTTCAACCTAAGTTGAAACTAGAATATGACACTATTCTCTTCACAGAGGGAGAAGAAGAATTAGTTGGCAACTCCAACATTGGTTTCTTGAATTACTAGGATGAACCTAGAAGTAAAGGTGAAGTGTTTGATGGATCATATGTTGTATTCACCTAGTCCAAGAACTAGTCATCCCAGCAAGCTGATAAGGAAAAAATAGAGGAGCAATCTCAACCAAAAAATTTAATTGCTAAGCAGAGAACCACTCAACCTTTTCAATCAAAGGACCCAGTGATCGCTAAAAAGGTAAGTACATCAAGCTTTCTTTCATCTTCAACTTCAAATTCACATACCAGTACCACCCCTCCTAAAAATTAGAAGGATGAACTACCTTCCCCCATTATTAATTCATTTAGACATTTGATATAATTGACCATGTCAAGAAAACCAAAATTCAAATGTCTAAATTTGAATTCCTGCAATCCAACCCTGAGCAGTTGGATAAGTTGGTTTAATGTGTAAAGGATAAAACCATCCCTTCAGGACCAGTTATTATAAAGGTGACTCCCATATCCACCTAGAATAACCTTGTCATTACTCCTCCTACTACTCCTAGGAAGACAAAACCATTTTATGTCAGTCTGTTGATAAACGGTCACCAATTGAACAACTGCATAATGGACTCAGGTGCATCTGACAATGCCATGCCTACCAAAGTGGTAAAATCTCTTGGACTCACACTATCCAAGACATTTGGGAGATGCTTTTCCATGGAGAAAAAACAAGTGCCACTACTGGGACAAATCAAGGACACCCAATTTGTATTTGTGGCATTCTTAGACAAGAGAATTAACATGATAGTCCTAGTGGCCAATGTCCCATCCTCATACAGCATTCTTCTTGGGTGAAATTTTTGTAAGGATGTTGGTGGTGAGTTGAGCATGGACCTGTCTAAAGCAAGGATCCTAGTCAAAGGTGTTATGTAGAGATTGTTCCCTGAGAAAGAAGTAAAATATGTTGTCACTCAAACATTAGCACCTGAAGCTCAAATTATGTTTGAGTCTTCAAGCATGGGTAATTACTTCCTGACTACAGAGGATGTTTCTATCCTAGATAAATAAACTTCTAAAAATAACAATCTAAAAATTGGTTCAGATAGAATAATAAAAAGATTGGTAGAACGCAGTACAAGTGCAGAAGGACCCTCCCCTCCAAACTAAGGAAAATTTGAGAAAAAATCATTTTTTGATGATGCCTGGATTCTAGAATTCGATGGCAGTTGTTCCTCTACCAGTTCTAGAGCTAAGATTGTGTTGATATCTCCTCAAGGAGATATTTTTCCTTCTTCATACAAATTATAGTTTAGCAACACCAATAATATTGCTGAATATAAATTACTACTGCTCAGATTGAAGGCTACTCAAGACAGGGGGCATCAAACTCCTTCATGTCAAAGGAGATGCTGAGCTAGTGGTTTTTCAGGTGAGAAATATATATCAAACCAAGAATGGAATATTGCATCATTATCGTAATCTAGTTTGGGATCAAATTGAAATCTTTGATACTTTTAGTATCTCTGTAATGCCCAGAGAATTTAATGATCAAGTTGATGCATTAGCTATTTCAGCAACTCTCTTGGTTCTTCACCAATATTTCAAAGGAGATAAGTACACCATCAAACTGGTCTTTTGACCAAGTTTTCCTAACAATGCCAATCATTGGCAAGTGTTCAATGGCGACCACCAAATCATCACCTTTTTAGAACAAAAATATAGCTTTGAATAGCTTCACTTCGAAGACAGTGAGCCTCAAAAACATGAATCAACCCCTGAAATAAGTTTAGATGTAGGTGAAGAATTCCTATAGCCAAAACAGAATAAAATTCCCAAAGGAATGGTTTCCCTTGAGAAATTTTTTGACAAGCATGATAGGTTCATCAAATAGAAACAAATGGATTCAAGCTCCTCCCAGGAGTTTGATCAAATAAATTTGGGTACTAAGGAAAATCCCAAGATGGTGAACATTGGGAAGTGCTACACTCCAGAGGAGAAACTCAAATTTACTTCCCTGCTTCACCATTATAGATATGTTTTGGTGTACTCCTATGATGATCTGAAATCACTAGGGCCTAAAGAAATTCACCATGAAATTCCTCTCAAGAGTGATTCAGTGCCTTACAATCAAAAATCCTAGCAATATAATCCAAAAATATCAGGTACTATTCTATCTAAAATATAGAAAATGTTGAATGCTAGAATAATTTTCCCAATCCATCATTCCACATGGATTGTAAACATAGTCCCTTTAAGAAATAAGAATGACAAAATTCACCTCTGTGTGGATTTCAAAAACTTGAATCAATCCTCTATAAAGGATAACTACCCTCTGCCCATCATGGATCAAGTCCTTCAGACGGTGATCAGTTTAGAGATGTTATCAATGTTAGATGACTTCTCAGGTAATAATCAAGTTGAATTTGGTGAAGCAGACTAGCATAAGACTACCTTCACCACACCTTGGGGCACCTTTGCATATCATAGAATGCCATTTGGCCTGATAAATGCTACCACCACTTTTTAGAGAGCAATGGACCTTGATTTCAAAAATGAAATGTGTAAGTTCATTGTGGTGTACCTTGATGATTTGATAGTCTTTTCCAAGCATCATCCTAATCACCTATATCATTTGCAACAAGTGCTAGAATGATGTTACCAAAATGTCATTTCTCTAAATCCCAAGAAGTCTATTTTTGGGGTAACAAAAGGAAAACTTCTCAGACACATTATATCTCAAGAGGGCATAAAGATTGACTCAAAAATAGTCAAATCCATCTAAGAGCTTACTCTGCCCATGAGTAAGACTGCAGTTCACTCTTTCTTCGGAAAGGTGAATTTTTTACGAAGGTTCATTCCTCAGTTCACCAAGAAGACTCACTGCATTGTGAACATGATGAAGGGAAAGGCCACTTTTAGCTAGACTAAAGAAGGCAAATTGGCATTTCAAGACATCAAGACAGCTATTGCCCATGCCCCAATTCTGGTTTGTCTAGATTATACCAAAGATTTCATAATGTACAGTTATGCTTTCGAGCACACACTTTCAGTAATTATGGTTCAATAGAACAAAGAAGGTGTGGAATATCCCATATCCTTCATGATTTTTCCTCTCAAAGCTCATGAACTAAAATATTAAAATATGGAGAAGCATGCTTATGTATTGGTAAAGGTAGTAAAGCACTTCCATTTTTACATCCTGAACTCACACACTGTTGCCATGGTTCTTGATACAACAGTCAAGTCCTTATTAACTAAACAGGAGTTAGGAACCAAAAGGGGCAATTGGATTGCTAAAATCTAGGAGTTTGATCTAGTTATCAAACCAACAAAGCTTTTACAGGGAAGGGGCCTCTGCTAATTGATTGTTGATAACATACTGGGAGAAATAGGGCATGAAGGAATAGAGGTTGAAGACCTACCAATAGTCCTCTTTTTCACCACTATGAATGAGTGGTATTCGAATATTTCTCATTTTCTTACCTATGGTGAGTGTTCTACTCACCTATCTCATAAAAAAAGAGGACTGTTAATTTAAAAGTTGCTAATTTTGTCTTATGGGACAATGGCCTGTATTAGAGGAACCTTGATGGAGTGTTCCTTTGCTACATGGATAAAGAGTAACAGAACCAACTTTTGGAGTCCTTCCATAATCTGGCCTGTGGAGGACAGTTTTTTTCACTTGTAACTACCCATAAGATTCTATGAGCTAGGTATTATTGGCCTACTCTATTTCAAGATGCATAAAAATGGGTATGAAGATGTGAATTGTGCCAATAGTTTGTTGGAAGACCCAAGTTAGTTGCTTTGTCTCTTAAGCTAGTGGTAATATAAGAGCCATTTCAGCAATGGGGAATTGATTTCATAGGTTTTGTAAACCCATCTTCAAGTGCTAGATATGATTATGTCTTCACAGCCATAGATTACTTCACCAAATGGGTGGAAGCTATTCCAGCCAAGCATGCTACTTCAGAAGTAGTATGCAATTTCCTCAAGGAAAACATCATTTCCAAGTTAGGGGTCCCAACCAAGATTGTGACTGATAATGCAGCCTATTTCTCTTCTCATGAGATCACTCAATTCTATTTTTATTATAGGATTACCCTCTCCCACTCCTCTGATTATTTTCCACAAGGAAATGGCTAAGCAGAATCAAGCAACAAGAACCTGGTGACCATCATCAAGAAGATAGTAGATGACAACCAATGAATATGGCATAAAGCATTGGTTGATGCTTTATGGTAGATAGAATTACACCCAAGAGGGTGATAGGTATGTCACCATTCCAAATTTTGTATGGTCTCAATGTAGAGATACCAATCACCCTATAATTTCCATCAATAAAATTGGCAAAGGCGGTCAAAGATTAGACATATGAAAGTTCCATCGACAAGAGGATCATGTGTTTAACTAAGCTAGATGAGTAGTGAACTATGGTGGTAGACTGAATTGTTTTGCATCAAAGTTTGGTGAAGAAGCTCCTCGACCAAGAAGCAAAAACCCATGATTTTTAGATTGGTGATCAAGTTCTGTTATGGGACAAGAGAAGAGAACCAAAGGGAATGCATGGGAAATTCGATTCCCTATGGAGAGGCCTATTTTTTATTCATCATCTCAATGGCAAAAATAGTTTCCTATTGAATTATCAAGATGGCATGCCCTTTTCACTACCTCATAATGGGTAGCATCTGAAGCACTTCAATACTTGAAGTATTAGGTGACATCAGTTGTGTATATGTATAGTTTTTAGTTTTATTTGGTGCTTTTCATTTTCATTTCTTTTTGGCACCTTTATTTTTTGGGTAGTATGACTCTATATCCTAATGGCATACTTAAAGGCCCTGAAGATTCTAGATTCTACTCCCTTCAATTATTTTCACAATCAATGGAAATTCCCCAACTAGAACCAACTGTTGTTCCCAAAATCTGTCACTTGTTTTTGGGGACAACATATCAACTATTTTGGTCCTACAGACCAAAATTATCTCTTATCTTCTCAAAAAATGTTTTGAGTATTCAAATTCTTCAATTATTTGAGTCTTCTCAGCTATAAAACTCACATGTTCAATAGATAGGCTTTCTCAGAAAGAAGTTCCAACACTTAGGCATGTCCAAGGTTGGTTCAACAATGAGGTTCAATCAAAAGACTTAGTGGTGGGCTTAAAATAAATGAAATGAGCCATTAAACCATTGAACCCTGATTTAAAGGTTTAAAGGTTCAAAAAAGAGTTAAGTGCTTAATGATTTCAAAAAAGTTCAACCGCTTCGAAGGGTTCAATGAGTTTGAAGACTTTGACAAGTTCTAAAGTTCAATAAGTTCAGCAGACATAAAGAAGAGAAGGCTTTGAAGAGTGAAGGTTGAACCGTTGAACCTTAAACCAAAATGGTTTAATGGGTTCAAAGGTTTAACAAGTTTAATAAGATCAAAAGACTTAAAGAAAAGAAGACTTTGAAGAAGAAAGATTAAACCATTGAATCATTGAACCTTGAACCAAAAGAGTTCAAAGTTCAAAGGTTCAACGAGTTCAATAAAGTTTGAAAGACTTAGAGGAACAAAGGATTCAAAGAAAGAGAATGAACCATTGAACTTTGAACCAAAATGGTTCAAGGTTCAAAGGTTCAATAAAGTTTAAAAGACTTGGAGAATAAAAGGATTCAAAGAAAGAGGACGAACTATTGAACCATTAAACTTTGAATTAAAATGGTTCATAGGTTCAAATGGTTCAAAGAGTTTAACCAGTTTAAAAAGTTCAAAGGTTTAAGGAAGCTTCGAGCGAAGGAAGGAAGCAGAAGATTCTAGAGACAAGTTCAAAGAAATGGTTCAACTGATTAAACCAAGGAATCGATTGAACCAAAGAACTAATTGAACCAAGGAAATGATTGAACCAAGGAGCTAATTAAACTATGGAGCTAATAGGGTCATGTAAACTATTAAACCATTGAACCAATTCACTCTCATGGTTCAATGGTTCAAGGTTCAAAGTAGTTCAAGTGACCAGTGACCAATGACGTCCTTGTGGACATCAAATTCAAGGTAATAAAATATCTATTAATTTTCAAATATAGCGTGAAACCTTAAAACAAACTCAGTGACCAGCTGAAGAGATAGCATGAGAGCTCAGATCATGAGAAAAGGGAAAAATATAATAAGGAAAGAGGGAATGATGTAGAAAGACCAAAAATATCTATGAAGGAGTTATTTCTAGCTAGTGAAACAGTCTACCAGGTGGACATCAAAAAGCATGAGCACTCAAGGACGTGGCCTATTTTTCTCCATCGAGTAAAGGCAAAGTGGACAGCTACACAAATATTAAGAAGAGGACTAGTCAGCCTATACTTTAGAGGAGACATTTGAGATGAATTGACACACCACAGTTAAGGTTGATGCCATGTTCCAGCATGGCCCCTTGACAGAAGTGAAAATGCATTCAATGCATTGAATGAACATGGGCCATTTTGTGAAACAAAGCACCAAGTCTTTCTTGGTTGCTATATATTGTAATCTCTTATTTTATGTAGGTGAGATCTCTCTATTATAGAAGTAAAATGCTGCCCAAATTGAAAGGTATTTCTTGAGACTTTGAGCTCAGATTGTTAATCACATTTCTTTATTTGAATGAGAAAACAAGTGACCTTTCAGAATTTGTGCTAGAATAGCTTGTGTTATTTAGAAAATTGTTTTTATGTCTGTTTCCTAGAAGCATTCTTGCCCATTTAATTTAACAAGCAGAATTAGTGGAAATAATCAATAAGGTGTCTTGAAGTTGACTGTGGAGAGACTTTGTGCTACCACAATTGTCTTTAGCATGTTTGTTTTTCTATTTTTGTGTAAAGGATCTTGAGATGACTTTGTGCCCCCATTGTCCTTTGTCTATTTCACTCTTTGGCAGTTGAGGTGGAGACTGTGTGCTACACTTCATCCTACTATGTTTTTGTGTCTAGTTACAATTACTACCAAGAAGGAATCTAGCTATTGACTGAATATTACTTCTAAAAGAAGAGAAGTACCTTCAGTAATTACCCAAGATTTCTCCTTTGATCTATGAACATCATCTCTAAAAAAAGAGAGATGGATGGCATTATCCTACCTTCAGTGTTATTTTCAGCTTATATATATATTATATATTAATATATCATAGTTATAGGGAACCTCCCCTTAATGAGAGGAGAGATTTGTCCCCTTTTGATGTGGTCAACCTACACATTTGGCTGATAAATCTCCTTATACTGTGGTTGAAACACCTATTTTTCCCATCAGTTAGCTGGTGATAAAATATTCACCCAATAGATTGATGAGTTGTAATAGCATTTTTGATCTTTATTTAGTCATTAAAATTTATAATAATATCTACACAAGAATATATGATCTATTGTCCAAGAAGTTATGTGCCTCCTTTTCACCTCCTCTTCCTCTCTTAATATAGAGGGAAGGGAGTGATGAAATAATAAGCTCAATAAGGTGTATAACAATCTATCTAATTTTAATCTCAAAATGTGTTGATTATGTAAAACAGTTGATCAAATAGATATTAATATAAAATCAAGCTAGATTTTTCATTGAAGTTAACCCTTGAGGTGATTAAGGGCAAACCATCAGTGGTCGAGGTTAACCATCGGTAGTTAAGGGTCTACCATAGACAGTTAGGGTCATAGTCACAAATCGCTAATTTACACTAATCACTTGTGGGATAATTGGTTAGGAAATGGTCCCAAGGGGGGTCTATGGGTGGTCTAAGGGTTAGTGTGACATCAAGAACCATAGTGTGTGGTTTTCTAGTCTTCATAGTTGATTTTTCTAGATTCCCAACCTATCTACACTCCTCTTTCATATAGAACATATCATGTTATCTAGGATTCTTCTCCAACTCATTTAAATTAGATGGGGGAAGATGACCTTATTACCTTTGATGATTCAATTTTTTATTCTCCCTTGGATAACACTTTTTTTTCTATTTCTACCAGTCTTTCATCATCTTCTAAAACTATTGATAATAAAATTTCTACTAACATGTCTTCTACCAATTCTTAAATTCAGCCTAAACTAACTACTTCATCATCACAACATGATTTACAACCTTGTTCTAAACCTTCTTATTATTACCAACATAATTTTCAATAGACTTTGGCTCCTCCTTTTGAGGACCTCCTTAATCATTATGCACCTATATCTAACAATATTCTTATGGGTTATGATGAGTGGGATCCCATCATGGATCTCACTACTCTCCCATCTCAAATTTTGTTCCTTGAGCTTATGAGAACTTTTCCACATCATAGAAACCATCTTATGCAACTATTGTTCAAGATGAATGTCCCTCATCCTCCTTGAGCAGGATGGGAGGTAGCCTTATCTAGATTTGAGGATATTATATTATAACAATGTGAATAGATGTCTATCAATGTTGATGGAACTATAGACACTTCTCTTTCCTTAAAAATTCCTTTAGCTTCTATGATTCTTGATGAGATTTTGCTTCATTTGGATGATCCTCCCTTATTCATTAGTGTCTAAATAGGTGATATCCAAGTTAAGTGTGCATTGATTGATGAGGGATATGGCACTTACATTTCCTCTCTTGACTTCATTAAGACCCTTGGATATTCATAAATATCAAGTCTACACATATCACCTATTAAGGATATGATAGAAGGCAAATGCCTCCTCTAGGTTGTGTGTAGATTCCAATTATGTCCCACTTATCACCGTTCATGTGAAGGTGATGATATTTAACTTTCCCCTTTCTTATAACATCTTCTTGGTGGGCCATAGACTCATCATATGAGAGTCATTGCTTCTTCTACCTACTAATGCATTAAATTCCCTCATAATGGATCCATTTTAAGATTTAGAGTGACACTAACCCTTAGAATTTCAAATAATTCCAAGACTATGGTGTCTTCAAGATTCATACTCTTGAACCTTTACCTAGCATTCCATTCTATAAGTCTCAACATCTCAACTTTCTCATTAATTCAACTCAAGGTTATAATATACATCCCAAACTCATTGGAAACATTCCTCCTAACCTTTTATATTCTGATGATGATAAGCCCGTTGAGATTAACCTAAAGATTAAAAATTCTAATCTCTTACCTCACCTCATCTCACAACTTCTTGTTTCCTTGTAGCCTCATTATCGCAAGCCTCCTTATGATGATATTCTTATAGTCTTAACCAAGACTCAACATTATATTCACCACACTTCCTTGGATGATAATGTCATCCCTAATTTTGTTATTGATATTCATATCTTGGATTATGATGATGGTCATTCCTTAGATGATCCACTCTTGGGAAGTATTATAAAGGCATGTGATGTTAAGATTGTCCATTATAATTTTTATTTACTTGAGTATTTTTGCATATCTTCCTTCCTTCATTTACAATTCCTAATTTTAATATTTTTCCTCTTTATCATATGGTAGAGATAGTGCCAACACCTCCAATTTTTTAGGGCCTTGTTAGAGTATGCTAATGGATCATAGCATAACTGAGCCTTACCATTTTTCTAGGTACCCTAATCACTGTTGTTGGTTTACTCCTAAAATTAGTGTCACCCTCCTTAGATATTCAATAGATCATACCCCTCCATCAATAAAGACCTTATCAGAGCTCATTCTCATTCTTGTTATAGTTGTGCCCATTATTTCTCCTACCATAGTTTATCTTGTTCTTGCTCCTAGTGTTATTGAGCCTACCCCTACTTCTCATCCCATTACTCCTTCCATTAAGCCTTGTTTCATTCCTCTTCCATCACCACCTTCTCTTGGTGATGGTTTTCTTCCCTTGTCTAAGATGGCTCCTTTTCCCACCAAATGGACTTATGAGTCCTCTCCGTCTTCTTCCACTCCTATTATACCTCCTTTGAGTGCTTCTCCAAAGACCACTCACAAGTGTATATGTTGCTTTCATGGGATAGATAGTCATTCTTCTACCCATTATTGTAAGTTTTGATAATATATTGACACTTTACATCCTTCTTCTCCTACCTTATACAAATCCATGCCTCCCTCAAAGGTTTTACCTAAATATATGCCTAAATATGGTGAGGTATATTATCTATGGCACCAATGTTGCACCCATCACACCAATCCTTATCACATCCTTCAATAACACCTTAAATATCACTTTATAGTTATTCTTGGGCATTCTTTTATTCCTCCCATAGGTTATTCCCACAAGAAGGCTTCTCCTTCTTCTCCCATGGCTCCACCTCTAGGGTTCCATCCCCTCCTGTGGTCCCTTCATCACCTTATGTACCTCCACCCATGATTCTTTCACCTATGGACCTTCCATCACCTATGGATCCTTCTCCACCCATGAGTCCCTCACCCTTAGATCCTTCTCCACTAGTTATTCCTACATCTCCCATAGAGATAGCTCTCATGAATTCTCTTGAGCATCCCTTTCCTAATTTTCTTTAACATGGTCCATTGAGTGTTCCTATTTTTTCAGTTGAGGAGATTAGAAAATAAGTCTTTTCCTAGTTTTCATTGAAGATTGATGAGACATTGGTAGAAGTTCATATCTCGCTTCATATAGATTTATATGATGTCTTGGATAATGTGTGTGGGTAGATTTATTAGTAATTATGATCACATGCATGGTGCCTTTACATTTACATTTTTATTAGATGTGTGCTTCAATTTTATTTTTATCTATCTGTTATATCATTTGATATTATGTCAAATTCATATTTTTATTATATGGTGATTATTTAATTTTTGGTACTATATCTTTCTTATAGTATCATTTATATTTTCATGTAATTATCTTTATTTATCATTGCTTTCTCTTTCTTTCTTGAGTTTTTCTCAAAAATCTCTTCTTGTGTCTACATGATTGTTTGTTTTCTTATCTATATTTTTCATAGATAATTATCATTGTGACTTGGTTATATAAACCCTTTTCCCTTTGGTTCTTGTCTCCCTTTACCATGTGATAAATTATCAAACAATGCATCTCATTGTACTTTCCTTTTACCAATCCACCTTTGGATCTCCTTTTTCCCTTCTTACTTTTTTCAAAACTAAGCATATACATGGTTGAGACTTAAGATCACATGCTAGTTCATTATTAAGCCTAAGTGTCCTAGTCAGTCTTTATCTTTGGTTACCTAGCTTCATTTATCCTTAGCCTAAAGCTCATTCATGTGTATCACTACATCTCTCATGATTGGTCATTCCAAATCTGTATGAAGGAGGAATCTTAAAAAGACATAAAAAGTTAAAATCCAAATCATTTTAAAATAAAAGGCAATGATATAAAAGGCAAAAATATTCTTAAAAGTTAAATCACACTAAAATATATGATTAAAAACACATTTCCTTCTTCCAATCAAATCTCAAACTCCGCAGTTGGCTTCACAGTAGATTCAAGGTCCTTTAGGGTGTGGTAGGCCAATAGATTAAAAAATGAGAGTAAAAAATTCTTGTATTGTTACCTACTTTCCCATGCAAGTACCCAATATTCATAATAAATCAACAGCTCTGTAAGGGGTCTTGAATAAATGGGAACACATCGTGGGAAGGTAGGTCCATTTTATCTTTTTTTGTACCAATCTACCTTCATGATTTGATCTTAGTAGCACACTTATTTTCCTATAAAGCTTTGTGTCTATAACGAACAATTTTTCTTTGTACATTTATGGTCACTAGTCACTTAGTGTCTTCTCATGTCTTTATTATGCCTCTCATCTCCTAAGGTATTCTCATAAGATGCCTAAGTATTTATTTTTACATTCCCTTTTTCATTCCTTATATCCCTCATATTTCTTCTTGAGAAATATTGTTTTGCCTATTGATCACTCCCCTTGGGATTTCATTTTTGAGTTGCATTATAAGACCACAGATAGGACCTAAAATTCCTCACAAATAACCACTTTTTTCCTTCCTATTACCCACATCCTATTGGGGATAAACCAACAAACTTGATTACTTTTATGTAAGCAACTAAACACAGAATTAAACCAGAATAATAAGTAACTAGAATCAGAAATAGCAAAGAATAAGAGATACAAGAAACCACCCTGAAAACTTGTATTAAACTCTTCCAAAAGGAAATACAATGAAGAAAATCACACTTTCTTCTCACATCTCTTAGATGTACAGATCTCTTTCCCTCAAGAGTTTTCTCTCTCAATTACAATCAATTCCAACAACCTGGATTGATACACATATACAATAAATGTCTTGTACTATACTATCTTACCATAAGCTATGAAGATATAATCCTATTATATAATATTAGGAAACATGAGCATGCATTCTCCACCGTTAGATATACCTCTTAATCAAGGGTTCAAATCAGTCCTCCCAAAAATAGAAACATGGACTCAATACCAACAATTAATCTAATCATGCAAACAATCTGTTCATCTGCGAAAATAGACTTTCTGGATGCACAGGTAACCAACGTCGATTCCTGTTTATCTGCACATGACCGACGTTGACCAATCTATAACCAATGCTGGTAGCTCCCAGTCGACCCCTAACTGATGTCAGTCACTCCTGACTGATGCCGATGACTGTGTAACTCTAGCAACCTACAATTTACTCATTTGGTGAAGCTTTTAGCTCCACAACTCAACAATCTACCACTTGGAGATAAATAGCTGCACCAGTACCTATACAGCAACATCTTCTAGCTTCTCCATCTTCAAACTCAATCTTGAAGACCAAAAAAAGTTGAATGAAGATTCAACTTCTCCTTTGTTACTGGCTTTGTTAACATATCAGTAGGGTTCTTATCTATATGAATCTTCTCCAGCTTCAACTCACCATCCTCCAATACCTGTTTTATGAAGTGGCACCTAAGCTGTATATGTTTGGTTTTTGAATGAAAGGCTGAATTCTTAGCCAAATGAATTACACTTTGACTATCACTGTATAAGCTACAACTCTCTTGCTCCTTTCCCAACTCTTCCATGAACTGTGTCATCCATATTATCTCTTTGCTAGCCTCTGTGACTGCAATGTATTCTACCTCTATAGTAGACAAGGCAACAACCTTCTACAACTTTGAAATCCAGCTAACTGTCGTTCCACCAATAGTGAACACATATCCTGTGGTGCTTCTCCTGCCATCCAAGTAACCTACCATATCTGCATCTGCATATCCATGTAGAGAAGTATTTGACCATCCATAGCACAAATTCCTACTGTTGGTCCCTCTCAGATATCTGAGAATCCACTGGACTGCTTTCTAGTGCTCCTTCCCTAGATTGGCCATATACTTACTGACAACTCTTACTGCTTGGGAAATATCTGGTCTAGTACATACCATTGCATACATTAAGCTCCCAACTACAGAAGCATATGGAACTCTACTCATGTACTCTACCTCATCATGTGAATTAGGACACTATTCTTTACTCAACTTGAAGTGTCCAGCCATAGGTGTGCTTATCAGTTTTGCATCCTGCATATTGAACCGTTTCAACACCTTGTTCACATAATCCTCTTGAAACAAAATCAACCTATGATTTTTCTTGTCTCTCTTAATACTCATGCCAAGGATTTTCTTTGCTGCTCCCAAATCCTTCATGGAAAATGTGTGAGCTAATTTCACCTTAAGCTCAGAGATATCCTGCATGTGTGAACCTGCAACAAGCATATCATCTACATACAGCAAAAGGATAATATATCTACCATTATCCAATCTCTTAAAATAAACACAATGGTCAGATTGACATCTACTAAAGCCATGCTCAGTCATGAACCTGTCAAATTTCAAATACCATTGTCTAGGAGCTTGCTTGAGACCATACAAGATTTTCTTCAATCTGTACACAAGTTTCTCCTTACCTTTGACCTCAAATCCTTCCGGATGATCCATATATATTTCTTCATCCAAATATCCATGAAGAAATGTTGTCTTAACATCAAGCTACTCAAGATGCAAATCCTCAATAGCAACTAAAGACAATACAGTCTGAATAGAAGTCATTTTTACTATAGGAGAAAAAAATTCACCAAAATCAATACCTAGTTTCTGTGCAAATCCCTTTACTACCAACCTGGCCTTATGTCTCATTTTTCCATTCTCACCTTCCTTTAACCTGTAGATCCATCTATTTTTTAGTGTTCTCTTTCCCACTGGAAACTCAACCAAATCCCATGTTTGATTCTCTTTCAAGGAATCAATTTCCTCATTCATGCCAAGCTCCCACTGATTCCTGGATTCCCCTTATATTGCTTCATAAAAACTCTCTAGTTTTCCACCATCAATAAGCAATAAATAGAATAATGAAGGGGAATATCGAATTTGAGGTTTACTTACCCTTTTTGACCTCTTGATGGGCATCTGAGACTCATTTTCTACTTTCTATCCACCCAAATTCTCTGTCAGTGACCAATCTCGGTCATCTCCAAGCCTGTACCTGACTGACGTCAGTTCCACATGACTAACATCGGTTCCTTCCTGATCGACATCAGTCACTGTCTGACTGACGTCAGTTCTTGTATTGTCGATGTTGGTTTTTACCTGACCGATGTCAGTCTTTGTTTTTTCTTGTCTGTGATTATTCTTTCCCATGAGCTCATTTTGGATCATCACCTCATCCAAATCTCCATGGCCCTGCTCAAAATTCTTTAGCTTCTTGAGCTGATCACTATACATCACTTTTTCATTGAAAACAACATCACAGCTCCTAATTATTTTGTTAGTTCCTAGATTCCAAAACCAGAATCCAAAATATCCAGAGCCATAACCAATAAATATGCACCTCATAGACTTAGCATCCAGCTTCTTTCTATTTTCCTTATCAATGTGCACAAAAGCTTTAGAACCAAAAACTCTAAGAAATGAAAGATCTACCTTTTTACCTATCCACGCCTCTTCTATAATTCCACTATCTAGAGCTGTAGAGGGACCTCTATTAATTAGGTAAACTATAGTATCTACAGCTTCTACCCAAAACTGTAAGGGCAAACTAGCATGCAATCTCATACTCCGTGCACGCTCTAATATTGTTCTGTTCATCCTTTCAGCAACACCATTTTGCTAAGGTGTCCTTGGAACCATCCTTTGCCTACGTATTCCATTCATATAACAATACCAATTAAACTTATAGCTACATAACTCACCACCATTGTCAGATCTAAGACACTTCAATCTCATACCTGTTTCATTCTCAACCAAAGCTTTCTAAATCTTAAAAGTGTCAAAAACATCAGATTTCTTCCTTATGCAATAAACCCATACCTTTATTGTAGCATCATCAATGAAAGTAATATAATACTGTGATCCTCCAATAGAAGCTACCTGAGTTGATCCCCACATGTCTGTGTGAACAAGCTCCAACTTGTGCTTCCTCTTTGTTGACCCAGTTTTGATAAATCTTACTCTCTTCTATTTTCTAAAAACATAATGCTCACAGAAATCTAGATCTATGCTTTTCAAATATGAAAGCTTACCTTTTGACTTGAGAATTTTCATTCCCTTCTCACTCATGTGGCCGAGCCTATAGTACCACAACTTGCATCCACATCTAAAGTAGATAATACAAAAAGAGACTAATCAGTAATACAATTACATAAATAGAGAGTACCTACTCTCTTACCTCTGGCCAATACAAGTTCACCCTTGGAAACCTTCTAAGATTCAGCTGTGAGAGTTATTGTACAACCCTCATCCCCTAACTTTCCTATAGAAATCAGATTCCTCTTTAGGATGGGTACATGCATGACATCTCTCAACACCCATGTGTTTCCATTCTGCAATTTCAGCTGCACTTTTCCTTTGCCAACAATTTTACAAGTCTCATCATCCCCTAAATAAACTTTTCCAAAATCTCCCTGGACATAATCATTAAAAAATTCTCTATTTGGGGTAGCATGGAAAGAGGCCCCAAAATCTAAAACCCAAGATTCTATTTTATTATGCAAAGAAAGTGAAAGAGCATCTTGTGCAACAATACCTGCAAATTTTACTTCTTCATTACCTTCATGCTGATTCTGTTCATTAACCTTCAACCAGCAATCTTTCTTTGCATGTCCTCTCTTTCCACAATTCCAGCAGGTTATTTTTCTTTTTCCATTTCTGGATTTGGATCTATTGCTCATCTTTGACTTAGACCTTGATCTCCCTTACTTGCTCTTCTCTCTTTGCCTTCCCCTACTTTCAATACTTAAAGCATTACCTAATGTTTCCCCTGTGCTTTTCCTGTGAGTTTCTTCATTCAAGTTTACACTAACAACATCATCTACTTTCAAGATATTTGTAGCAAATGCAGTATTACTAACTGTCATTACCAAGCTATGCCAGCTTTTAGGTAAAGAGCATAATATTAAAAGAGCTTTAATTTCATCATCAAAAACTATTTTGATTAAATTTAATTAATTTACAATTCCATGGAAATCATTAAGATGATTAGATACAGATCCACCTTCCTGCATTTGCAAATTAAATAATTGATTCATAAGATATACCTTATTTGAAGCTGAGGGCTTTTCATATAAATTTGCTAAAGTATCCATTAACTCTACCATTGTCTTTGCCTGAGACAAGTTAGAAATCACAGTAGATGCTAGACTCAATCTTATAGATCCAAGAGCCTTTCTATCAAGAACTTCCCATTCTTCATCTTCCATGTCTGTGGGCTTCTTTGAAATCCCACCTAATGGTAAGTATAGATCTTTCTGATACAGATAATCTTCTATCTGCATTCTCCATAATTGGTAATTCTTGCCATTAAACTTCTCCATTCTCAGTTTACTTTCTTCTGCCATTGCTTCTCCCACTCAAAAAAAAACCCCTGTGAGTGACCTGTAATCAACAAACACTAACCAAATCTAAAACACCTGTTAGTCAACCTGAGCTTTGATACCACTTGTTGGGGATCAACCAACAAACTTGATTACTTTTATGTAAGCAATTAAACACGAAATTAAACCAGAATAATAAGTAACTAGAATCAGAAACAACAAAGAATAAGAGATACAAGAAACCACCCTGAAAACTTGTATTAAACTCTTGTAGAAGGAAATACAATGAAGAAAATCACACTTTCTTCTCACACCTCTCAGATGTACAGATCTCTTTCCCTCAAGAGTTTTCTCTCTCAATTACAATCAATTCCAACAACCTAGATTGATACACATATACAATAAATATCTTGTATTGTACTATCTTACCATAATCTATGAAGATCTAATCCTATTATATAATATTAGGAAACATGAGCATGCATTCTCCACCGTTAGATATACATATTAATCAAGGGTTCAAATCAGTCCTGCCAAAAATAGAAATGCGGACTCAATACCAACAGTTAATCTAATCATGCAAACAATCTATTCATCCACAAAAATAGACTTTCTAGATGCACAGGTAACCGACATCGGTTCCTACCTGTCTGCATATGACCGACATTGGCCGATCTATAACCGACGCTGGTAGCTCCCAGTCGACCCCTGACCGATGTCGGTCGCTCTTAACCGATGCCGGTGACAGTGTAACTCCAGCAACCTACAATTTACTCATTTGGTGAAGCTTTTAGCTCCAAAACTCAACACACCCTTTGTTACCTTTTTTTCCCACCCCAATGGTGTTTTCTTTGTCAGTTGAAGTGTAAGACCATGGATAGGACCCAAAATTCCTCACAAAATTTTCCAAAAATATAAGTCACAAACAAAATTACATGTGTCAAATATGAGATAAGATGTGATTGATTATGAAGTTACACATCATTTGTATGCTTCTCAACTTGATTTAGTGTGTTTTATGATTCATTTCTCTTTCACTTGTATCTTTTTATTTTCTAAGTGTATGTAAGAATACAACCATTTCTTGAATTTTTCATACTTCCTAGCTTGAATTAGTGTGATCAACTTAAGACCAATCTTTTGCTAATTTTATTTCTCTTATACTTCCCAACATGATTTAGTATAATTGATTGACTTAATTAATTTTTAATACCATTTGTACCCCTTTACATACCTTCCATTTTATTACATTATTTTCATACTTCCCAATATGATTTAGTATGAGTTTACTTTTTATAATTTGGTGCAAAAATATTTCACTTTGGTTTAAAAACAAATTCCTTTTTACCATCCCTTGGTTCTTTGTACTTAGTCATTTTTTTTATTACACATTTCCCAAATTGAAATAGTGTGTGGTACATTTTTTATTGATTATATTTTACCAAGTCCTTTTTGCCTATTTATTTTTAACCATGTATGTGTTCTACATACTAATAGAAAAGAAACCACATCTCATATATTTCCTATAGCATATATAATAAATAAATACATGTGCTAGAAATAAATATGTCCAAATAATCTACAACCACAACCATAATGATGAAAACATAAATAATAAAAAATCAACATGCCAAAATGATACATCATATATATATATATATATATATATATATATATATATATATATATATATATATATATATATATATCATGAGTTTTGATACAATAAGTAAAACCATATACAATGCTTCAGCTCTATGACTAGGCTCCATCTTGTCTATCTCATGGCCTATCCATGTTGCCTATTGATGCCTTAGTCTAACTCTTCTAAATATTATGTTGTAAGGAGGCCATCTGAGATCTCAATCCCTATACCTATCCTTGTAGGTGTGCTACCTACACCTATGCCTATGCCAACTAGGTCTAGGTCACTGTATGTGCCTATGTCATCTATGTCACTATAACTAGATGCATAGTTCTCTCCTCTACCAAGGCCTACCATGTTTGTATCTCACCTACACCCATATCTAATATTGGTTACATCCTATCTCTCTATGATCATATCTACCTTGCTTCCTCCCCTGCTAATCTAAACTAGCTCACCTGAGCTAGGGTAGATGGTACACCAGGGTCCTCTAATATAGTAGGGTTATATGGCTATAGAGTCTCATCCAAGATGTCATGGAGTGATCCCCTCACAATTTACCCCCATATCTCCTCCTCATCCTTATCTATGCCTTTAAATTCACACCTATATATATATTAGATCACTCTTATATCTCACAATATCTATCTATCTCTAGTCTCTATTTCAAAATAAAAACTTAAGTAATAATTTACCCATCGCTATTTTTTGTACTAAATTCTAAAGGTTTGCCTAGTGTTCTTCACATTAGACACCTTCAAATCTCTTATAGTATACTTATTTATCTACATCATTAAGGTAAATAAAGGTATGTGTTTTTCAATTCTATTATTTCCTTTATCTTATTTGTTACTTACTTTGCTTTACTTAGCATCAGCATTATGTGTTATCATTTTCTATCCTGAAGTACCATCCCGTGTTTCACTTACATGACACATGATGAGATTAGAATGGGGCATATGTATACATAATATTTCTAAACTTTTACTAATTACTGACACTTTATATCTTGTTAAAACCCATTGAGTCTCAATCTCTCTAAGTGCATGTCTAAAGGGGTGCATCAGGAAAGGGGTGGCCAGACCATTGGTTCTTCATAATATTATTATCCCTTTCCACTTTCCATATACATAATTATATCATAAAAATATTTACCATAACCTTATTCTTATTAGTCTTACCCATTCCAAACATTTATCATACTTTATCCTCTGTGTTCTTTCCTTGACCCCCTTTTGCCAATTAACTATACTAGGTCGAGTGGGTCAACCCTATATAGTTTTTAGCCTCTAATTACTATATAGGGTAAACCCTATATATTTAAGGTTATTTTTCATTAGGATTTTTTATCCCTTTATCCAACCTATATTAGGACCTAGTGGTTTAGTTCTTGAAAACATACAGGGTCGACTAGGTTGACCTTATACAGTTGACATATTCAGAAAGATTTAGGGCAATACCTGCCTATATATACATGTTCATTTCCAATTATTTGTTAGAATATAAGTAAATAATAATAAGTGTGAAGTAACATCTAATTATTTACCATTCTACTTGAAGAATAAATCTTAGGGTTCCATACTTTCTTTAGAGATATGGATCTTGTCTTGTGGAAAAGTCTTTTAGATGCATAGATAGGTCATGTAGCCTAGAGATGATTTGTCTTTATTATCTTTACATACCATAATAATCTCTTGTGAATCACCTTGGCCAAGGGTGATATTGAGGCTCAATGGGTTTGTATTCAAAGGTAAGTATTACTAACTTTATTACTCCTTTGTAAGAGTAGATAAATAATGCAGTTGTATTTATCTCATATACAATAGGATTTTGTATACATTGACGTGAGTATATGTCTTTTATCCATGTTTAGTTTAGTTTTTTTTGTTTCTAACCTCCACTTTATTCCATAATATTTTGTGTGTACTAGATTAGATCTACTTTCTTTTTTATTAGAATAGAGTGAACATTAAACCTAGGACTCTTTTAGGTTGTTGCGTGATTGTGTCAGACTATAGGATTTTGAACCCTTCCTAGTATGGTGTATTATGAAAAGTGATCCCCTAATAAGGTTGTGAGGATCCCCATATTGGCCATGCTCCTAATTTAAAAATGTATTCCCAATCGGAAGTGTAGGTATGCTTTATCTTCTTCGAGCTAGGATTGATTTATAGACATGATGCATTTCTGATTACATACAGTTTCAACTTGATTTACTTTACTCAACTCTTTAATAACATAGAATTTACATTCACTAAGTCCTAAAAGGTTCAAACAATTAGTCATATTTGCCTACATCTATATATTCATTGTTACATCATTTTTATACCATGTTTTAAATATATTTGTGTGTGATTTCACTATAAATTTTCAAAAAAAAACATTTATAAAATATAAAAAAATTAGCCTTTATCATTTTCATATGAAACATGTCATTTATATATACATGTGCTAAGAGTTATATATATTCATGTCTTAACATGTGTTTCTAATTGTATAATTTGAGTGGGTGAGATGCATAATAGACATGTTTTATATGGTTATGGACATAAAAATTCTACGTGGTTACTTTATTAGTCTAAACCTTGGGATACATGTTTAAATTTGTGACATGCCTTACCTTTAAGGGAATATCTACACAATAATATTTATATAGTAAAATATTATTATATTTTCATTTCT
>JARHVA010001539.1:2462500-2477500 GCA_037957365.1 Torreya grandis | reverse complement strand
GTTAACATGCAAGAAGAGGTTTTTAAATATCTTGCAATAACAATTCATTTCAATAATTCAAAATAAGGTGATTATATATGAATAATGAATTTGATGTAGTTTCACCATGAAAATATACAACTATTTTTAACATATCCACTTAACCCATAGCTAAAACCATATAAAAAATGGGATGCAATATTATATTATTGCATGGTAAAAGAATCATCATTTAATGGATACAAATCCTCTATTATGAGTATGATGAAAACAAATAAATACTCTCAAGAAACCATAAATAGCATAATGCTAACCTCACATGTCAAAAGAAGTATAGCTACAACTCCACTCACCTAATAGTTAGTTAATTCTACTAGTTCTTTTACCTTTGAGAGATCAAATCATCATAATGGAACACCATTCATTAAAATAACATCATGAGGAATATCATATAATTCTATGTAATATTTGAGCTTACACATCCAGGCCAAGTTCAATCAACAAAAGAAACACATAAGCCATGAATAACAATCGATAACTTAGTATACCAAAAAGTGAATTTATTCAACCAAGTCAACTTCATGCTTAATAATAAATAAATAAATACAATTTACCTCTAAACCACCAAACATAAAACATCCAAGTGAGTCTCATAAAAACACACAAGTTCCAACATAATTCAGGTGTATTCTAACATCTCAATTAAGACAAAGAATATTATTCAAATATAAATTGATAAATATTAGTTATTATTGCTACATTTGTATAATTAAGAGGAGTTTATTGATCAAATAAAACCATTCTAAAATACCATATCTTCGTTCATTCACAACCCACTCCAATTAATTTAGTTGCAACCATACAATAAATATCAAGGCCATAATAAAACATAGTTATTGGCCAAATCAACTTATTGAAAGTAACTTGAGTTATTTGCCTATTAAAATAAACACAAATAGTTTACACAACTATAAGTTACCAATGGAACCTCTTACCTTTCAGCACATACTACCAAGGTTATATCAATTAGACCAAAGCAATCACAACCTAGAAAACAATAGTCCACAAGAAATCTATACCCAATAATGCCTCACAATAAGCACATTGTATAAATGCCATTATCACTACTAGGAAATTATAGAGACTTATACAATTATTAAATTTATCCCAAATGCTTATACCAATATTTGACCCAAAATGAATAAGTGTCAAGATAATTGTTCACCATTTTACTCAATAATGCAAAAAATGACAAACCCTACATTCTTGAATATCTCAAAACACAAATAGTAAAAATTAAAACTTGTCTCTTTCCAGTAGGGATTAAATTTTAACAAAAATCATAAAAATCATAATTCCAACATAATTAATAAATCAAACATTATTCCAAATATTTTATAACCATTTTTACTCAAATGCAAGGTCCTTATAAAAACCATGTTTTACTCAAAATTAGGGTTCATATATACATACCTAAGGATGCATACATGAACTTATACCCAAATATATATATTATAATATTTAAAATTTGATTCTCATAATCTAAAATTAAGGATTATTTTACAATAAATAAATATACTTACCTATAAAAATGAGTCTCCATAGTTTCTAATTGTATTCAACAACAACATGGATTGGCAGGACTAGAAACCCATACCAAAGCATCCTCTTATAACACAAGATATTCATTTAAGTATAGGTTTATAATTAGGAAATTAAAATTCCTCTAAATAAGGATTCATTCAATTTCACAACTAAATTTAAAATAAAAATACTATTCATTCCTTGATGATCTAAAAAACTACCAAAAACTCCCTTGCATTGCACCTACAAAGTTGACATAACCCAACTAATATGCATAAAAGTCTAAGACACAAATTAGAGTGCCATAATGCATCCAAGGCATTAGAATTCAATTCAACCTTACATGATTGTAAGTAAATAATTATTTAATTATTTAGAAAAATCATCTCCTAAAAGTCCTTTATGATTTATATCATCATAGCTTGTGTCAAAAAGGTCTTCACATTATTTTCTAAGACATAAGTTTGAATTAATTTTAAGTATTAAGTCAAGGTTAAAAATACAACTTAATCATAATTTAATCAAAATATTTAATGAATCAAGTCCATAATAAACTCATTGTAGTTTATTTATATAACAAGGTAGAGATAATATTAAATCCATATATGTCAACATAATTGATATAAAGTAATATAATCTTAGAGTTTCTCTTTATAAATAAGGATATTATTTGAGATTTAACAATTAAATATCCAAAAGGCACAATTGGATTCATGCCAATGACAACCTAAAATAATAATAACACAACATGGTATTGTGATAATGCAATGCCTCAATTACATACACAAGTAGAAACAAATATGCCTATAATGGTGACCTTACCTTGGATCATAGTCATTTGAAAAGTATAAATATATCCAAAATATTAAATATTTTCATATTAATATGTTAGTTCATTAAAAAAATATTGAGTCAATAACACAATGAACCCCAATTCACACTTTGCACTATTTTATCCAATCACAAATAATGTTAAGTAAAGTCAACTAATAGATGATGATCCTAATGATATTCACCATGATCTAGAAGAAAAAACTATTCATGACTAAGTCAATCTTAATGAAATATATAAATATCAATCATTTATCATTTACAAATAATTCCTAACCCAAGACCTTAAAATTTATGAAGCATTGGAAATTGTTAACACTTAAGAAATGTAACCATACTACTAACAAGGTATAATATATAAAGCAAAATAATGTGAATTAACAAGTCATTACCAATAATTTACTTAATGAATTTAACTCAATGTGCATAAGTACAAATAAGTCAATGGAAACCACCTATATTAACCAAGAACTCAGTTAAACAACCTAGAAAATAATCCTCCCAAAAACTCTTATTCATGAAATTGATTATTTCCCAACTATTAGTGGGCTATAACTGGGGATACAAAATATTCTCTTCTTCAAAAAGGCATCATTATGGTGCCTAAGGAGATAAAATTAGGTTTTTGAATTGTTTTTATTCTGAGCATGCCTGTTTTAAGCACTTACTCTAGCTTATACTACCATAATTATTTGAATAGAACCATTAAAATCAGAATCAAAAATTTTTAAATGAAATAATTTTGTGTTGATAATTCCTCTTATTGCATGGATATTTCATTATACAAGCTACAAATTTTTTATGGTATTAGTTGTAATAACGCAAAATAACTAAATTTTTAGCATAAAATCTAGATTTGAGGTGAAATTATTGACAAGTTTTATTACGCCTCATACATAACTCCATAACATTCATCATAGAATGTTGGAAATTAAATAAATCATAATTTTATTATTAATTTTTATTTCAAAAAATTTATCATTCATGGGTTAGTGCATCATCCCACACCAACCACACTAAACATTAGGGAAGTCATTTCAATCAATCACATCTAACTTCAAAATTTTCAACATGTTTCCCCATTATTATTTTAGCTTATGATGGTCCATAGAAACTAATCCCACCATCTTGCATCTGTTATCTTAGGGCATTTACCCAATTTTTTATCAACTTAAAGAGGGTACCTAGGATTTTTGTACTGCTTGATCAAGGCTTCATGATGTTCTTTATGAGCATAGTATTAACATAACATGATTTTATAAAACCAAATTATTCATTAAATAATATTTTTTTCAAGTATAATAAATATTTTACCACATTGAAAATGTGATTATAACACATACATGTGCTTCACTAAGTAGAACTCTACTAGTTTGCATAAGAGTCCATCATATAGGACCAAATAGTGATTCATAAGCACCCATCACATATTATCTACAAAATTAAATACAATTGTCAATAGTTAATTGAAGTGATACATATATCCAAATAAGAACATATAGACACATACAAATAGTAATCATCTATTTGTTTTTAAAAATCTTACCTTTTCACCATCCAAGGGCATGTTAGCTTTGGAAAAATACCAATAATCAGAAACTTATTTTTATAGAATTATTCCACCCCACATAAGACCATCTATCATGAGAGTGTTATACCAACCCAATAATTATCGTGATAGATATATTATCAAAATTAAAATTAGATTAGAATATTTATTTAATAATTAATATAATATCATAACTAGTCATTGTTTTAATGATAAAAACTCAATTATTCAAAATATGTATGGCTCATACTCACATGGGAATTTTTGATATGTAGTTTAGTTTATTCCAACCATTAAAATAGATTGTATAATGTATCTATACACCATCTAAGATGAAATAATGCTTATTTAGAATCACCCAATAGTGGGTTTTTATTAACCATGTAATATGGAAAATATAATGATTTTAATAACATAAATCAAATGTATACACTTAGAAATAATTCCATTTACTTCCAAGCTACATCATGATATTCTTGGTTTTTTTTGGCAATTACAATAGATAATAAACAATAATCCCCCATGCTCCAATATCTCAATGAATTCATACAACACGTTCATATCAATTGGTTCCCTAAGGAGGATTCTCTTATCTGGAAACATGAGCCCAGTGGTCTATACTCTGTTAAGTCTAGTTTCTCCTCTCTTTGGGGCCAAGAAGTTGAAGAATTAAATTGGAAGTCCCTCTAGTTAAAAAACCTCATTCCCAAAATCAGTATTTTCTTTTGGCTTGTAGCCTAGAATAAGATTTTAATAGTGGATAACCTGATCAAAGAGGTTTTACCATCCCAAATAGATGCTCACTCTATAAATAGGAAGCTGGAAAAATGGAACATCTATTCCTCTCTTGTCCTTTCACCACATTAATATTCCATCTATTCTTCAACATTTATAATTTCTCTTAAGTCACTCCTACCTCCATCATGGACTTAATTACCTAATGGAAGCCCCCTGGGAGGCTCCCCCATTATCCTTTTGGTGGAACCTGGCCCTCCCACACATCTTCTGGGGCATATAAAAAAATAAAAATTCATGTATCTTCAATAATCATCTCCCTCATCCCACATCAACATTTAAAATGATATCAGCTTTTATCTAGGAAAAATGGTCAAGCTATGTTTCTTCATTTGACCAGTGCAACTCTCCTCTCTTATCTGGCATTATGACCCAACTTAACCATGTTATTCTTGGTAAAACCCAAATTAAAGGGGTTGATAGGGCTCTATTTAAATGGTCACATATTATCCCCTAGTGGGTTAAATTGAATTTCAATGGGGTAGCAAAGGGGAATCCAAGCCTAGCTAGAATAGGTGGCTTGATCAAAGACCCTTCAATAAATATCAAAGCAGCCTATGTGAGGCCCCTTGGGATCCAAACTAACCATGTTTTTGAAGCTACCATAGCATTGTGTGGCATCGAAGAGGTGGTTGGAATTGGCTTTGAGTTCATTCATATAGAGGGGGACTCGATGAATATCATCAAATGCCTAAAAGGGCTCTCTCCACCTTCATGGAATATATCTAAAATCATCAGTGGCAACAAAAACTTAATAAGTCAATTCAAAGGAGTCCTCATTGAGCATGCCTAAAAAGAAGGAAATAAGGGAGTAGATTGCTTATCAAATATTAGAGTCCTTAGAAGTGATTACGTCACTTGGAATGAGTAAAAATCCCCAAATGATGTCATTCAAATTGTCAAGATTGATAAAGGATAGGTCACACAAAGTCATGATTACTAATTTTACTATGATTAGCTTGAGGGTATAGTATGGTGTTTTTTACATGTATGACACTCCTATTACCAAGTATTTACATAAATGATAGGTTTTGAGACTTTAATTCATGATCATGCCAGGTTTTATATCCCTTCTTCATCATTTATCCCTCTCACATAAAATATTTGGTACTATTAGCAATAGTAAATCACAAAATAAGAAAATGGGAGGGCATAGAGATCATGTCGAGCTAATTTCTTGTTTTGATGTGAAAAATAATGAGTATGTATGGAATAATATGGTTAAATGGGGACTCACTCCATTCATGGAACTCTTGGTGGGTCACAACATTGTGCTCTCCAGGGATTTTTCTTGAGGGTGGAAAAATCATGAGATGAGAATGCACAAGTTGAAGATTAATATCATGGAGGAACTAATGGGAAAAACCACTAGGATGGTTTATCATGAATTAAATGACAAGAGACATAAGGAGTAACTCATTAATGTCTTCTTTGAGAAGTAAAATCACAAACCAAAATACATTTCCAACAAAGGGTTCATGCGAGTATATCTGCCAAGGAAATGGCTAAAGGTTTGTCTTAAAATAATGAAATATATCACACTTGAGGGTAAACACATTGTTCTCTTCTCACGCCATTTTTTTATTTTGAATAATTTCAAGGGACATTATATCAATATTCCCTTTTCCCTACTATAATCATTGGAGGTGTCTATCCTAAATTTCAAAAAGAATTTGGTAACTAATTGAATCCACCAAGGCCTTATCCAGTTACCATCAAGTGAGGGGAGTCGTTCTAGTCTAAAATTATCCCCGATGCCATTGACATCATTAGTGAAAAGGAAGACTTAGAGGAAGAAGAAGGTGAGTATCATTCACAGGCAGACTCTAAAGAAGAATAGCAAGGGCAAGGTTTGGGGGACTCAAATGTTTGAGACAATGTTCACCCCAAACATGATATAGAAATCCCTTTGGTTCTTCTGACTTCTTCCAAAGGAAAGGTGATCTTTGGGATAAATTTAAATGAGGGAATTGAGGATTCTCTCGAGAAACTCCACATGAAAATAGCAATTCAGAAACTCCTATGTGGAGAAATTGTTGAATAATTTGAGAGGCTTAGAGATTTTATCTGCCATAAAAAGTCTAAAAATAATGATGGAAAGGCCCTCTTGGCCCATGCCCCCATAGGTAAATATTCCCAAAAATACAAAGAGGAAGGCTTCTAGGATTTTGAGGAAGAAAACTGAGAGACACTCCACTCAAATCTCAAAAGGAAGAGAATGGACAAGGATGAGGACTAGTTCATTGGGAGTAAGACCAGGGGAAAAAAAACAAAAATACCAATGTGGAGACTAATTAGTTCATCACTTACTCTGATTTAGATTAGCTTGTCTCTCCCAATTTTCTATTTTGGTTTCATTTTGGTTTTTTGGCTGATAGGTGGTTGATGTTTGGTTACCCTTAGGTTTATCCATTAGTATTTCTCTCTTATCCCTTTTTTTTGGTCTGCTTTATCATACCTATCTTTCAGTTGTATTTGTAAAGTGTACGGGCCCTTAAACCCATCTTTTACCTATCTAATAAAAAAATAATAGATAAGAAACTAAAATTAGTAATAATACATTGATAATTATTATTACTAAAGTAATAATCATTCATTTATGTTTTATTAATATTTATTAAACAAAATAGGAAACATGACTTAAATTCCTATTTGAAATTCATCAATTCATATGGCTATACTAGCTTTGAATATATTGAAAGCATCTCAACAAACTAAAGTGTTTATCCCCATGACTCATTTATAAATCAAACTGATTGACTAAAATTGTCATCCAATATGGTATGAACATTATCAGCTTTAGTGATCTTAGATATAACATCACCTCTTTCTCAAAATAAATATGTTACTTCCATTAAATTTTAATGTTATCACTTATGAGTCTTGAAAACATGTCATAATGACCATTTACACCTCATGGGTTAAGACACTTACAATTTGATTCACAAAAAAGTTCTTAAATATTCATTGACATGCCCAAGTAAGTTAATATTATTCATCCTGCATGGCCTTATAGGATTGAGTCACATCCTTAGACCTCCCATGGATATCACACCTTAAGCATGATATGATGACTTGCCCATACAAGTCAACAACATATACTAGACAATCTTCCTTTGTTTCCTATGATAAAACCTTCATTAGTTTTCCCCATGTTGACTTAGTGATGTTAGTTTTTAATGTAAAATATATATTCAAGAAGTGTGAACTCAACCAAGGACTTGAATGAATAATAAGGGGATTCCAAACCATGTATTCTAAAAATTCATTGACTTTCAAAAATTAAGAATTACAAAACTGAGCATTTCTCTCTTACACTCAAGACAAGCTACATGCATTTTTCATATCATACTATAGTTTATCTTAAGTGAATATTTATTTATTTAGTTTACTAAATACACAACTTTTCTCTTCCTAAATATCCCTAGAGCTACAAACCTACCTCTAATATGAATGTAACATCCCATACTCAATTTGTTTATTTTTTATTTTTTCTTTGACAACCAAATTATATATTAACACATTTACATCAAATTGATTTGATGACAACCTAGCACTACAATCGACATGAGAACATAAATATGAGTGTTCTAATTCTACACTCTCAAAGTCATTGGTAGTGTTAACCCACCTACCATACGATTTTATTTAAGGGTACTTACATATTATCTTATTAAATAATTATAAAATAACCAAACTTACCCCTTCATATGTATTATCCCCTTTCTATCACAAATATATTAACAGGTTATCATCATACTAGGTAGTGAGTCTAGCACAAATTACCAGTTTACGTCATGCTCAAGAATTGATTCCATGTGCGTAATTATAAAATAAAATTTATTATATATTTCATTCCATGTATAAGACATCACCATGTTTCTAATTTTATAGGTCTAAATGGTTTACCATATTAGTGACTCTCAAACTAGGTAGAGATCAATGATACCCTTTTAGAATATCATAGCCTAATACTCAACTCTTAAGAGATAAAATATAATCTAGGAATTATTTTAACCCTTAGCATCTTGTCTATTCAAGTTTATTCTAATGCCAAAATATTATTGGAACACTCCCTTTTCTCTATGGGATACTTATTCTACAAGTGAAAAATCCCACAGAGTTTGGCCACATTTAGAACTAAATGGGTTTTAGTTAAAACCATCACCTCCAACATACTCCATTGGTTAATACCTCCTTAGTCCTCATTTATTTCCTTATTAATAATCACAATTTTCATTTCAAAACTTGATTCAAAGATGAGTACCTATAATTATGCTCTAAACCCTTTATACTTGCACTTCCAAAGGCAAGTCAAATCAAAACTAAATATGATAGCTTGAGTAATAACAGACCTATTCAAATAAATTTAACTTAAAATTTCATTATTAAGTCATGTTTATACCAAACATATTTCCTTATCTACACTATAAATGTGATTAAAACAAACTCTTCAAGTTTTTAAAAACATTCATATTCAAAGCTTTATAAAATTCTAAGAGATAGGAGTCTAAACAAGAAAATAGGTAATCAAATAGGAATTATAATCATAAAAATTATACTAATATGATTTATATTAACATAAAAATTTATGAAAGATACCCTACCATAAGAGATGATATTTATCCCAATTTAATGAGCAACTCAAGAAATTTAATTGAAATTACCACATTAAATTAGAATGTAAATACTCACAATTCAATAAACTCAATAGTAGTTTAAGACCAAGAGTCTTAAGCCAAAAAAGTGATAACCTCCAACATGACTATTATAATTAATTCATATTACCACTAAGATGTATGTTCTAAATATAAACATTAAAATAAATCATTCACTGAGGTATAAGAATAAGTCATGACTCATGGACCAAGGCATAATTCCAATACATGCAACACACCCAAGATGTTTACAATGAATATAGAATAAAAAGATTTTAAAACACAATTCAATGACAATCACTTGATTTACATTTGTGTTACTTGACATTAAATGACCAAGTAATAATTAAGTGACTATATCAAACTAGTTATAACTCTAGATGGTTTGGCTCAATTTTTAAATAATTAATTACCAAACTCAAGCCAACATAAAATAGACCACAACCTCTAAGTAAACTATGATGAAATTAAGTATTCTAATATACCAAATATAATGTTACATGGATAGGATAAAACACACTATATGCACATTCATCCTTAAGCATTATAAAGTTTAGAGGCCATTGAAGCCTAAAAATTAGACTCTACTGATAATTTTACCTAATAGTATGCATGGTCAAGTCACCTATGGTCTAAAAAGATAAGTATACATAAAGAAACTATTATTTTAAAGCTCATATCCACTATATAAAATAATTCAAAAGGATAAAATTATTATTCATATCTATAACTTCTTCCTTAAAAAAATCTTATAGCCCTTAGGCCAAGAGAAAGTTACAACAAATGCAAGGCCTAATATAGAATCTAATATACTCACTCTTTTCATAAACATAATACAATAAAAAACTAAAAGAGTAATTCAACAATATTTGATGAAATTAAGACTTATGATATTATCCAATCATCATGTTCTCACTAAGATGTAGTCAAAAGCTATGGAAAAATTAGGATCTTACCATTTTTTAGTATTGAGAATGTTAAGCCTTGCTCTGATATTAAAGATCAAGAATGGAAAAAACCCTAGTAGGTCATAAGGCATAAAATAAACCCTTATAACAATAGTATAATACATAATCCATTCTATTACTTCACAAGTTCAAGCTTCATTATAAGCATGTCTTTAAATAAAATAAACACACAAACAAGGTTTCAGATTAAATTTCATACAATACTTATACAAGCACTAAACTAGAATTTAAGAAATAGTAAAACAATGCATTAAACCTAATAATACTTTTATAGGGATGAATTCATGTTGCCTTATTCATTTGTCACTCAAAAGATGTCTTGGAAAATTATTTACAGGCTAGAGGTATTCAATAAAAGGAAATAACACTTAAGTAATCAAACATGAAACCACCATCAATGATACAAGAGACCACCAAAAAATAATATTTATTCATAATCAATACTTCACTTGCACTAAAAATATGTCAACCGACAAGTCAGCACATGGTTGGAAAATAATAGTTTTCCTTCTAGGTAAATTATATATCATATTAGATTAAATGATAAGATGGCAAGATTTCATAGTAGCAAACATGGAATAAGAGGTTTTTAAATAGCCTAAAATAATGAGTATTTATAATACTTCATAACAAGGTGATTCTATATGAATAAGAAATTTGAATTACTTTCACCAAGAAAATCTAACACTATTTGTTTAAAATAGCCACTTAACTCATAGCTAAAACCATATAAAAAATGGGACATAATCTTAAACTATTACAAGGTAAAATAATCATAATTAAATGGATATATATCCTCTATTATGAGTATTATGATAGAAAATCATTACTCTAAATAAACAATAAACAACATTATGCATCAAAGGAAGTAAAGATACAACCACACTCTCCTAATAGTTAGATAATACTACTAGTTCATATACCTTTGATAGATTAACTCAACATAATGGAACATAATTCATTCAAATACAATCCTATAAATAACATTAGATAATTCTATGAAATACTTGAGCTTATCCATCCAGGGCGAGTTCAATCAATAAAATAAACATAGAAGCCATGAATAAAACTCAAAAACTCAGTATACCACAAAATTAAGTTAGTCAACCAAGAAGTCAACTTCATGATTAACAAGAAATAAATTCAATTTTCCTTTAAACCACTAAACATACAACATGCAAGTGATTCTCTTAAAAACACACAAGTTCCAACATAATTCATTTTTATTCCAATATATGGGTTAAGATAAAGAATATTATGCAAATATACATTTCTAACTATTCATTCTTATTACATAAGGAATATTACCTATACTCTTCAAATATAATCTTAAGTGTAATATGAATAAAAATCCCATTTCTCTCAAAAGTAGTATGGATTCTTATATACATACCTAATTATGCATACATGAACCTATACCCAAAATAGTGTTATAATCTTTACAAGTATTCCCATTAATCTAAAATCAAGGATTCTTTAGCAAAAAATAAATATAATTTCTTGTAAAAATGAGGTTCCACGTTTTCCAACTATATTTAGCTACAACATGGCTTGAAAGGACCATAAATATATATTAAAGTGGACTATTATAACGAAAACTAGTCATTTAAGTGTAAGGTTCCAATCAGATAATAAAAACTCTCTAAACAAGGGTCAATTTAATTTCAAAAATGAATTAAAATCAAAATTGTTGTGCGTTCTTTATCAATCTCAAAAACTTCCATAAAAGACCTTGTATTACACCTACAGAGCTACCATAACCCAACTAATACACATAGAAATCCAAGACACATAGTGGAGTACCAAAGAATGCATTCAATTTATTTGAATTCCTTATATAAACTTAGCCAATAACTTAGGGTTCACCCAAGTTAGCCTTGTGTGATTGTAAGGCAATACTTATTTAATTATTAATATAAATCAATTCCCAAAAGTCCATGACTTTTATCATCATGGCTTGTCTCTAAAAGGACTTCACATTATTTTCCAAGACTTATGTTTGAATGCCTTTGAAGTATTAAGTCAAGATTAAAAATACAATCTAATAATAATACAAAAAAATCCCAAATGAATCAAGTCCATAATAAACTCACTTTAGTTTCTTTATATAACAAAGCAAAGATAATATTAAATTTGTATATGTCAAAAACATTAATAGAAAGTAATATAATCCCATAGTTTCTCTTTAGCAATAAGGGTATTACTAGGGATTGAATAATGAAATATCCAAAATGAAAAATTGGCTTCATGTTAATGATGGTCTGAAATAATAATAACATAACATGGTGATCTTGAAAACACAATGCCTCAACCACAAACACAAGTGGAAATAAATATGACTATAATAGTGATCTTACATTAGATCATAGTCATTTGACAAGTCCAAACTTTTTAAAAATCTTAAATCTCATCATAATCATGTGTTAGTTCATTCAAACAAGATTGATTCAATAGAACAAGGAACTCAATTCACACATTGCACTATTTATCCAATCATAAATAAAGCCAAGTAAAATCAACTACCAAACAATGGTCCTAATAAACTTCACCATGATATAGTAGTTAAACTCATTCATGAATAATTCAAGCTTAATACAATCTAGAAATATTAAACCTTTAGAATCTAGGATTGAGTCATACCCCAAGACCTTAACAGTTATAAAGTGTTGGAGGTTGTTAACACTTAAGAAATGTAACCATGCTACTAACAAGTTATGCAATATAAAAAAAATGTGACTTAACAAGTCATTAACCATAATTTTAATGAATTTAATTCAATGTGAAAATTAATAATAAGTCAATGACGGCCACCTATCTTAACAAAGAACTCAGTTAAACAACCTAGAAAATAGTCATTCTAAAATATCTTAATCATGAAACTAATTCTTTACTAGCTAATAGTGTGTTATAACTAGGGATAGATATCCTCCCTCCCTTAAAAAGGCATCATCCTAGTGCCTAAGGAGATAAAAGTAAGTAGTTGGCTTGTTTTTATTCCAAGCATACCTATCTGAAGCACCTATTCTAGCTTATAAAACTATAATTATTTTAATAGAACCATTCAAATAATAATCATAATTTTTAAAATGAAAAAAATATGTGTTGATATTTCCTCGTATTGCACAGAGATGTCATTATACAACCTATAATTTTTTTTATGGAAGCAACTGTAATAACATGAAACCATTCAAATTTTTGCATAAATTCTAGATTTTAGATGGAATTCTCCATAAATTTTGTTATGCCTCATGCATAACTCCATAACATTCATCACAGAATGTTGGAAAATAAAATAAATAATAATGTTATGATTAATTTTCATTTCAAAAAAATTATTGTTAATGGGTTAATGCAGCATCCCACACCAACCACACTTAATATTAGGGAAGCCAATTAAATTCAAACCTAAGGTTTTTATCATGTTTCCTTATTATTTTGTTAGCTTACAATGGTATAGGAAAAATAATCCCACCATATTTCATCCACCATCTAAGGGAATTTACCCAAATTTTTATCATTTTAAAGAGCGTACCTATGATTTATGTACTACCTAATTAGGGCTTCATGTTTCTCTTTCTAAACATAATATTAGAATAAAATGCTTTTAAAGAAACAAAATTATTCATCACAAAATATTGATTTCAATTATAATCAACATTTTACCTCATTAACAATGTGATTGCAACACATACGTGTGTTTCAACAAGTAGACTTGTCCTAGTTTTCATAGGAGTCAATCACATAAGACTAAATAGTGATTCATAAACACCCATTAGATCTTATCTATATAATTTAGCACAGTTGTCAATAGTCAACAAAAGTGACACATACAACCACATATTAATAGTAATCAACTATTTATTTTACAAAAGATTACCTTTCCACCATCCAAGGGTGAGTTGGATTTAAAAATAGTCTAAAAATGATTAGTTTGTTTTTACAAAATTATTCTATCCCACATAAGACCATATACCATGAGAGTGTTATACCAACCCAACACTTTTCATGATTGAACTATTGTCAAAATTGAAATTAAATCATAATATTTGATAAAAATTTACAAAATATCATACCTATCCATTTTTTTAATAAGAAAACTTCAATAATTTAGAATACATATGGATCATAGTCACATGATAATTTCTCATACATAGTTTAATTTATTCCAACCATTGAACCAACTTAAAAAAAACTTATGTTTAGACCATCTAAGGATGAGATAAATCTAACTTGGACTCAACCAACAATGGGTTTTAATTGATAGTAGAATATGGAAAATATAACCATTTTATGAATATAAATCAAATGTACACACTCAGGAATAATTCCATTCACTTCCAAGCTACATCTCTTAGTCTGTTTTAACAATTACAATAGATAAACAACAAAAATCAATAATAATACACTGATAAATATAATAAGGAAATTAAGAAAAATTCCTTTATGTTTTCTTAATCATTTTTAAAAAATTGAAATAGGACTTAAATGCCTATTTTAAATTCCTAAATTCATATGGATATATTGGATTTGAGGCTATTGAAAACATCTCAACAAACTGAAGTATTTAGCCCCAACATTCCTTTAGAATTAAAAGTGATTTATAGGAGTAATAAGTTGATGTGGTATGAATATTATT